>CAUYQG010021305.1:0-13642 GCA_963574415.1 Tarsius wallacei
TTGCCTTAACCAAGCATGGGGAACAGTAAGACAATTTTGGGTTTGTTCTTCCTCGTGCCTGAGGAAACACCTGGTGGGTGGGGGGGGGCGCCCCTCATCCACCTGGCTTTGTGTTCACGTGAAAGTCTTGTGATTTAACCCGTGAAAATTTAGGATAAAAAGAGCATGGAAACTTCCATTAAACGACTTCTGCTCAATCCGTTGAACAGTGGTCCATTCTTTTTCTTTCTCTTTCCTTTTCCTTCCTTTTCTCTATATCTATCTCTTCTGCAGAACCGGCTCCTGCACTAGACGGGAGTCCAGCGTATCAGCTCCTGCACTAGACAGGAGTCCAGTCTCCAGGGTATCGACTCCTACACTAGACAGGAGTCCAGGAACAATCACCGATGCCGCCACACCGCTCAGGGACCCCTAATCTCTCCGTGGGGGCTGGTCCCCTGCAAGGGTCCATGAATCTGCACTTCTAGCAAGTTCCTGGGTGATGCTGAGGGTCAGAAACCACACTTTGAAAACCACCGCCCTCGGCCATGCTGATGGGCATGGGCATACTTTGGAGACCAGCACCAATAGCTGACTGGCCCACTCACCCAGCCGAACACCAGCGTCAAGGATTACCCATCCACAGGTGGATAGGTCCATGCGGCCTGACGCCATGTCCCAGTCATCTGAAATGCAGTGGGAGTGTGGGCTGGAAGACTGTGGAGTGTTGGGACTGTGGAGGCATTATTGGGCACCATGCCTGCCAAAAACGAGAGGCTGGAATAGAGAGGTCTGAAGCTGACGGTCCTTATCTATGTCCTGCTTGTAAATGTGTTCTCAGAAATGTGAATTACCTATCAACATTTGAGCACTAGGAGAGCTGGTATGACAATACCAATTTCCAGATTCTCCTGGAAACAGTATTTGAAAGCAGCTGGGCCTGCAACCCCTGGCGACAACGACCAGCTGGAGTCAGGTCACGGCTGCCCTCTCTCCAGTTCACCCAGTCCCCACGAGGCCCTTCATCCCTTTGCTGGCTCCTGTAGGCACCTGAGACCGGAGACTTGAAAAAGCAGGACAGAAAGCAGCGAGGAGAGAGGCTGGGAGGCTGCCCCAGAGAAGCCTCCAGCTTCTGCTGAGCCTGTCAGGCCACTGCCTCCTCATGCCAGCCAGCTTTCTGGCATGGCAGAGTAAGTCAACCAGGAGCCCTGCCCCCACCTCCTGTGGCAAAATCTGTCACAGTCGGGATTCTGGCCCTCACCTTTGCAGGCTCAGACCTGCTGCTTGATGTCATGGTAGCCCACAGTGTCCTGTTCCCAGGGAGACCTTGTCAGTATCATGGCTGTTTCTTTTTAAAGCTGGGTTAATCTCAAGCTACTGAGAAGGAAGAAGCCTAGGCTGGTGGCCAGGAGGCAGATGGCAGGACCGACTGTGCCCACCTCTGGGCAAAGGCAAGGGAGGAGGTTTGAATTTGAGCCAGGCCAAAGCCTGAGGTGGGCACATGCACCCCTAGTTCTGCTCAGCTGAGGGAACATTTTGAGAAGGCAGGCAGGGTCTCCAAGCTGTGTTTCTGCGGCAGTCCAGAGAGGCCCAGCTCAGCCTGGCAACCCAGGGAATGGGCTCTTTTGTCCAAGGTGGGCCTCCTGGACCCCTCCTTCTTCATCTGTTGAACTCCTAGACATCAGGAGCCCAGCTTAAATGTCCCAGCTCAGGGATGATTCTGACCACCTTGCCCTACCCCTCACCCACACTCCCTAAGCACAATATGTCCCCCTGGACAGGCTCCTTTCTGAGCACTCTGCACCCCTCCATTACAGCCTTCTCACACTCGCAATGTGAGTTTGGTCACCAAAGCATCTCCCCCATTAGACTATAAACTTACTGAGGGCAGAGGCCCATCAGGTTCGTTTCTGGGACTCCAGGCTCAGCAAAGAGCAGCTCCACAGAGGACCTGGGGGGCAGGTGAGGGCAGGAGGGGAGGGAGGGAGGTAGCTGTCCCTTAACAGAGCTTAGAGCCAGACAGCTGGGTAGAAACCTGAACTCAGAAGCCAACTCTTTTGAAATAAGCCTCAGCGTTTCAGACAGTCCCGCGTTCCCGCAGGCACCCAGTTCTCAAAGCAAGCCGTATTGTACATAGATGCGTGTAGGCCGGGAAGAGGGAAGGAAAATATAATTTGGTGGCTAAGAGCTTGAGCACCAAAGTCTGGCTTTAAGTAAGTATACTGGTCTTACCATTTATCAACTAGGCGACATTGGACAACTGCGTCCTTCTCTCTGGGACTGTTTCTCTGTGTATAAAATGAGAATTTTCTTTGTCCCTACCTCATGGCATCCTTGGGAGGTTTTAATAGGACAACCAGTTCTTAGCATGAGGAAACCAGGCTTAGAGAGATTGCAGGAACTGTCCAAGGTCACACAGCAAATTAGGTGGAGAACCAGCCCACCAGACAGGTCTCCTGGCTCCTCCACTGATACTATTGTGTTTTCAACCAATGACTGAAAATTCTCGCAAGACCCCTGGGCTTATTCACTTTGACAGCTGGAGTTGCAGTAGTCATGAAGCAGCCTCCTGGACCAGGACCCAGGAAGAACAGGAATCAAAGGCCTGGGACCCCCCCCCCCATCCCCATTTGCCATCATCATCACCTCCAGGAACCAAAGGACACAGTCTCAGCTTCATGCCAGAGAAACCCTAGAGGCTGAAACACTCGGCCACATGGGTGTCTGGACAACTGGTCTACAGGACCCAGCCCCCCTGGTACTCAGACTTTAAAAATAGACACCATTCTCAAATGCTTGAGGCTGTTTTAAGTGTTCTTGAGGCCGTTGGCAGAGACAGGCTGAAAGGGCTTCTCAGGCTCTAGCTGGCAGATCCAACTCCCTCTCCCAGAGGCTGGACCTGAGGCCTGACGGGCACTAGTGCAAATCTTTTCGGGCTGACTGTGTGACCTTGGGCAAGTCACTACACCTCCTCAAGCTTCTGGAAAACAGGAAGAACAATCAGTACATCCAGGCCGATGGGTGGACTGAGATTACATGTGGAGCACACAGCAAGAAGCCTGGCACCCAGCAAACATCTACTAAGCACCTACTGTGTACTCAGCACAGGCTCCTGGGGAACCAGAAGGAAGTGCCCGGTCCCAGTGGTCCAGGAGCTCAGGGTCTCTCAGGGCTGGAAAGTGATCTGGGGGTAGGCGTACTGGGAGCCGAGGGCAGGTGCCTCAGCCTGCCTGGTGCCAGGAGGCATCCTCAAGAGGTGACAACTGAGGGGGGAGCTAGCAGGTGCAGGGGGAGGCCAAGGGTGTGCAGAGGATCTCCCAGTAAGGTCTAGAGAGGGGAGAGGGCACGGCAGATTTGTGTGCAGAGAATCATGATAGTGCCCGTGTATTAAGGCTTACCAGGTACCAGCCACCAGTCTCGGTGTTCCACATGCACTACCGCATTTCAGCCTCATACCAGCCCTCAGAGGTGGGTTCTGTTATCACCCCATTTCATAGAAACAGAAGCAGAGGTTCAGAGGAGTTAAGTAACCTGCCTATGGTCACACAGTAAGAGATGGGTGCCGGGATCTGAAGCCAGGACCATGGCTCCAAGGCCCTACTCATGCCGGGGGTTCTTGAGAGGTGTTGAGCAATGGGGTGCAGGAGACAGCCGGGGTCCACAAGAGCAGGTCTATCCCCTCACCTGTTATGGGTGCAATTAGAGAGTCTGCCTAAGATCTTGGTCTCTGTATTAGATGGCCTAGATTTGAACCCTAAGGTCTCTACTTCCTGGCTTTGTGACAGCACCCATGTCTTTCATGCTTCTAAGCCTCAGTTTCCTATCTGTACAATGGAGATAAAGTGATAGAAAATTCAGTGAACATGGTTATGTTGGCCTCTAAGGTCTCCTTTTAACTGGGAGGGGCCAGAACTGGGCATGTGACCACCAGGCAATCCCTTCTCCCTGGACCTCAGTTTCCCCTTGAGAATGAGGGTTTGGACCAGAAATTTCCACCATTCTTTTCAGTTTTGTTCCTGTGGTTTTGTGATGCTGGGGGGGGGGGGAGGAAAAAGGGACTGGGGCAGGGGAGTGGCACACAAAACCTCAAAACCTAGAAGGCCCCAACCATCACCTGCCAGTGCCTGCAAGGCCAGACTTGGCCCGGCCCCCTCCTTCAGGACAGCAGGAGCAGAGGTGGAGAGGAGAGGAGGAATGGGCCACGGTGGGAGAGGGCAGAACTGAGGGTATCAGTAAAAAAATCAGCGATGGTTGTAGCCCGGGAAGGTGCCGGGTTTCAGCGGTGGGGGGAAGAGGCAGGGCCTCCACTGTGGGCCCACTGAAGTGGAGGGCCTGGGGACATCAGATGCACGGACAAAGAGGGTCGGGTATAAATGAATGCCCCCCAAGGATGAAGGGGGCGGGGCTGGGGCTCCATGGGGGATGAGGAGCAGAGGCCGGAAGGAGTCGCGGAGGGGCAGAGCCGCGACGACAGGAGAAAGAGGGTCGGCACAACGGCGGGTGCGTGGAGGCGGGCATGGGCCGGTGGTCACGGGGCCGGGCCGGCGGCCAGGCGGGGAAGGAGGCGCCGGGCTCCGGCGGGGGCGGGGCGGCGGGGCCGGGCGGTGAGGCGCACCTGAAGTCCTTGTCGCTGGACGTCATCTTCTCCAGGAGGCTGGAGATGTGGAAGGCAGCGGTGCTCATGGTGGCTGTGCGCCGCGGGGCCGCCGGCGGGAGAGAATATGGCGGCGAGGGCGCCCCCCTCCCCCGCGGGCGGTGCCGGCTGCGCTCACCAGACAGAAATAGCAGCCCCCGCCCCACCCCGACCGAGCAGCGCTGGCGCCTGGATTGTGGCAGCCGTGGGAGGTGGGGGCGGGCCCAGGAAGGGCTAGGTGGTCTCGGCCCGGCCCCTGCCCTGCCGACACCCCGGCACCGGCTTGTAGCCCCAGAGACGGGGAGCTCACCACCTGTCCCTGGGCAATAACTCCGTATGATTCCCGTGGGTGCCGCCTTTGTCATGTGGGCCCCTCCACCCTGCTGGCTGGCATGGGCATGGTATCAGAGAGTTTCGGGTTCTAATCGTGGTCACCTCTGCCTCTTCTGCTTTGTAGCCTTGGCCAACTTACTTTACCTCTCTGAGCCTCCGCTTTCTCATCTGTAGGCATTAAAGAGACAGGAGCTGTCAACCAAAGCCCGGCCAAGCCAACAGAAGGAACCCCCACCCAACTGTCTTGCTCCTCATGCTGGCCTGCCTCAACCCAGCAGGATCTGCAGAGTGGGCTCAGTCACATCAGGGCCCTTGCCTGCCATCCCCAACCCTCAGGACACCAAAGTCAGTTCCTTCATTTTTCAGTGATGCAGCCAAGGCCCAGAGAACCAAAGAGGTCACACAGTTGGTGAATCTGGGATGGAGCCAGGGATGACCTCAGATTTCTTAACACTTTGGGCAACAATCCTTCCATAAACAACCAGGAGGTTGCTGGTTGGGAAAAGATGTGGCCTGTGCTCTGAAGCGAGATAGCCTTGGTTTCAAATCTGTTAGGCAGCTTCCTGGCTGTGTGGCTTGGGATAATGATACAACCTCTCTGAGCTATGTTTTTCTCAACCATAAGATGTGGATAGGAGAAATTTTTACCTTATCTATTACATTAACACACCCACTGGGTACCTGTTATGATGCAGTACGTAGGTTCTAGACCAGCGCTGTCCAATGGAGTTCTGCTGTGTTGGCCTACCTATTGCTACATGTCTACTCTAGCCAGTAGGACAGCCACTAGCCACATGCAGCTATGGAGCTCTTGAAATGGGACCAGTGTGACTGAGAAATGGAATTCCTGATTTTATGTACTTTAATGCACATAGCCACCTATGGGTAACGGCTACTGAAAGGAAGGAGCCTCCAAAACTCAGAATGAACTTAGTGCAGCCATTTTGCTTAGCTTTGCCCTGGCACGCTTTGCTGAGCAGCCTGCACATTCTTCTTACCCTATAATCATTAGCAGGAAATTCGCTTTTCCCAGAACTAGTTTTCCCAGGGTTAGGCCTTAGAACTCAGTGAGTATTCGAAACCCCTTAAGCATGTCCAGTTCTCTCATTAATCTATCTTCCAGGCATTCGTATCGATACATTGTTACCAGCTATCCCTGGCGACATCCAGCCCATCCGCGGAGGTCATGAGATGCTGGTGCCTGGTAATGTCAAGATCCAAGACATATGATATGTGGCTGCTACTGACATCAAAGAACACAGCCCTGGACATTCCTTCTAGTCCAGACCCCTCCAAGTTCAAACCCCCTTTGTCCCAAGGACCCTTAAATGTACCCAGTTCTCAGGCCTGTGAGTCACACTCGCCTATTGAGTGCTGGCCCCTTTTTGTCTGTGGAAAGTGGATAATAAACTTAACTTCTTGCTCTGTCACAATATTGCATTATTTGCGTGGCACCAGCCCACCTTGCCTCAGTTTACTCTTTCAGCTACTGTAGTAGACAGGGCAGTCTATGCGGCAGGGACTAGACACAAACAGCCCTTGTCCCTTGAGGTCTTTACATTTTAGTGGAGAAATGAGCATGAAGGAAGTAAGTGATTAGATAAGAGCTAAACAAAAGAGGGTCTACTCCTGCCAGTCCTGGCCCACCTCACAGTCTTGGGTGTGACCCGAATTAGACAGACAGACCTGGAGGTATCTGACTAAAATCACATTCTGGCATGGAGCCAGGCCACAGGCCAAGCCCTTGCCTGCTTGGGCCCCAGAAGATGCCTTTCAGATGGGGCTAGCAGTACAGCCACTCTATCTGCCAGGAACCACCAGAACCTGTCCCCAGTACCAAGGCCATCAGACCCAGGTGGTCACAGGTCAAGAGCAGGTAAACACCAGGCCACCCGCAAACAGAACAGGCCTAGGTGCCAGGTCTTCGCCTTGCTCCAGGTCACCTATCACATGTGGAGCACAAAACCCTGGTTCTCCCAAGCCCAGACGAAAGGCCACGTCCCCTTGGAGGCTTCCCTTCATCCTACCAAGGCAAGTGTGTTGCCGCCTCCTCCACTCCAGACATGCTCTGCTTTTCATAGGCTCACAGCAAATGACTGGTTCAGAGCTTGTGGTACACACCATGAGGGGGGTTGACAGGGCTGAACAAGCAATAAAGCCGATGGCAATGGCAGGGAGTAAGGGCAGGGACATGTGGAAGAGTCATCCAAGCTGCCTCACAAGAGGACAGGATGGCCCTCATCCCTTGGGCAACACACTGCCTAGCTCCCTCCTGCCAGGTATCACCCAAGGGAGATGCTGGGCCTGACCCAGCTCTGGTGCACAGTCACTGCAGCATATTTGAGCACCGGCCCTGTGCCAGGTATGTGCAAGGCACTAGGAGTGCAGTGACTGCCCTCAGGGAGTATCTACCATAATACAAGAATGGAAAGGCAAGAGTGAGCAAATGACAAGAAGGTGCCAGAGTGCAGTGCGGGTGACAGGCAAGGAGAGGTCTGGAGGGACAGCAGCTCTCAGGGGAGTGAGACCTCAAGGTGAGGAAGACCTGAGTGGCTCAGAACCAGGGGGAGCTTCCAGGGCACCGGACCCCACAGGGTCAAGAGTGTGAGTGCAGAGACCCTGGGGGGACCTGTTGGGGTGTTAGGCCCCAGTCAGAAGGCTGTGAAGTCCCTCCCCACAACAAAGGGAGTCCTGATGCCGGTGAGACAAAGAAGAAAGTCAGTCATCAGGGACAGGCCCAGGTGTGCCCCTTCAGTGGCCCCCTCCCCACTGTGGCTCCCACTGGGGCCCTGGCCTCATCAAAAGCTTTCCGCCCAAAGACAATTTAAGCTCCTCATCCTGGCATTCAGGGTCTTTGAGAATCCAGGCCCATCCCTTTCCAGGCATCATCTCTGCCTCCACCTTACCCCAAACGTAAGCTTGCTTACAGCTGCTTCCCACCATGGTGTGGCTGTCATCCAGGCAGGTTCATTATCAGGGAGCCCTTCCACTCCACCTCAGATGTGCCCATTTGCCCCCTACTAGCAGTGCCTCTGCCTGACGTCCCCAGGAGGAGCTGGGTCGGGGAGGGGTGGCCCAGCGGACAGCGATCCATGTGCCCGGATGGTGGCAACAGTGTGTGCACATGTGTGTGTTTGTGTGTTGAAAGGCTTCTGTGTCAAGACAGCAGTAAGCACAAGGGGCTTTGGAATCCAGGGCATAAGGCTAGTCTGTGTCCAAGGCTCAGGGATGCTCCCCAGAAGGGCAGATATCTTAGCTGGGACTGAAAGGACAGGTCACCCAGTGGAAGCAAAAAGAGAAGGGATGGAGCATTGAGGGCAAGTGGAAACTGTGTGTTGGAGACATGATGGCGTGACTCAACTACACTGGGTGGTCTGTAAGGCAGGGCTGTGTGAAGAGACTGACCAGGTGAGGCGTGGTAGACAAGGAGGGTGGCTTCCTCCTGAAGGGTTGAGGGCTGCCAGGTGTGCGACCTGGCCCGTTGGACTTTCCCTTGGATCCCTCCAAGAGCCTGAAGGGTGGGCGTGTAGGGGGAGATGGGAGGCAGCGAGAAGGCACAACTCAGGGGAACCCACTCCCAGTTCAGGAGCAGGGTCAGGGACTGAGGACTGTGTGGCCTGGTGAGGGGGCTCAGGACACTCCAACACCTGGCAGAATTCAGGCAGAAGCAGGTGGCCTGCCCAGTCCTGCCCCACCCCACCCATGGCCTCTGCCACCCACTGGGTCCTGGAAGATACCAGCTGCTTCACTCTAGCGGCACTGAGGTGGGACTCCTGGTAGCCAGTTGCCGTGGTGGTGATGGTTGTGGTTTCTGACACCTCATGAAATGAAACGGGCTGCAAACCTGAAACCAGGAAGGGAAAAACCGAAGATGGATGTCTGCCCAATTGTCCCCCATGAAGCAGCCCCTTCCTCCAATTTGCAGTTCTAAATCTAGGGTGGGCACAGTGGCTCACACCTATAATCCCAGCACTTTGGGAGGCTGAGGTGGGAGGATTGCTTGAGCCCAGAAGTTCGAGACCAGCCTAGGCAACATAATGAGACTTTGTCTCAACAAAAAAATAAAAAATGAGCTATTCATAGTGGTGCATGCCTGTAGTCCCAGCTACTTAGGGGGCTGAGGCAGAAGGATCGCTTGAGTCCAGAAGGTCGAGGCTACGATGAGCCATGATCATCCACTCCAGTCTTGGTGACAGAGTGAGACTCTGACCCCAAAACAAAACAACAACAACAAAAAAACACAAAACTAAAATCAGATAACTAAGTTTGTTGAAACTGTCCATACTAAGAATTGACAGGCCCCGAGCAAGATTCCATGTGCGAGAGATAATAGATGAGTTATTCATAAAATGGAAAGTGGTCAGCTAACGTGATCAAGAGCACATATTAGGAAGCAGACATGACCAAAAGCTTGTTAGAAAGGGAGGTGTGATAAGGTCGGGGGCAGTGGCTCATGCCTGTAACCCCAGCACTTTGGGAGGTCAAGGTGAGAGAATTACCTGAACCCTTGGGTTTGAGACCAGCCTAGGTAACTTGGTGAGACCTCATCCCTACATTAAATCAAAAAAACTAGCCAGGCATGGTGGCGCACACCTGCAGTTCCAGTTACTTGGAAGGCTGAGACAGAAGGATTGCTGGAGCCCACAGGTCGACAGTGGGGCAGCCATGAGTGTACCACTGCACTCCAGTGCGGGCACAGAGTGAGACTCCGACTCAAAAAAAAAAAAAAAAAGAAAGGGAGGCGTGATAATGGTCACATAGTCTTGGGGAAAATGAAACGTAGAAATAAGGAAGCTAGGACCACCCCCTCAGGTCCCCACCTACTGTGGGAGTTTTTCTGTCCACTCAAGAAATCCTGCTTTTAAAAAAAAAAAGAGAAAGAAGGAAGCTGAAGCCCTCCAATCAAATAGCAACAGGCACTTATTTTAACCTTATTTGTACCAAAACCCCTTAGGCGATGTCTGGGAGAGAATATAACCCTGCCGTTCTTGGCTAATGAGAAAATGGAGGAGGGGCCTGCCCACTAGGAATAAATTGCTTGCTGTAACTGCTCTGGGGGTGACTGCCCACCAGATACCCGGTCTTGCAAAACCGTCATTAACTTCTCACTTCTACTGCACTCCACATCTCTATGTCCATCCTTTGATTTTGGAAGGGTGAGTTTGTTTCTCACACATGGAAGAGCTGCATCGGAGGACACAGACTCAAATCTGTCGGGGTGCTGTCATGGTTCAGCAAGGCACAGAGCAGCACAGGTGTTGGAGCTGACACATCTGCTACACACCTGGGAGTGGAGACGATCCTGTCCTGGGCCTGAGTGTCCAGGCCCTATCGCACAGAATGTCTATGCAGGATGAGCAAAGAGTGGTGAGCTCACCAGGCACACCATGTTTTGGTTCTGGGGGAAGGGGAGTCTCAGAAAACTGAGCTCCCCCAGGACCCACCACCCTTGGCACACTTGCTGTCTGGCGGGGCCCTGCCCACCCTAGCACACTTCCTGCCTAGACGAGGGCGGGGTTCACTGTCTCCATCCTAAGGCCTGGGCCGTCAGACTCACCTGCCCCCAACTAACCATGTAGCATCTTCTGGCCACTCCCATTGTCCTGCATGGGTGACTCAGGGTTGATGCTGGCCTCTGACAGCCGGGAGAATTCTCCTGTTGGATGCTCAGGGAGCAGAAGTTGTTCAATCACGGCCCTGCTGGTTGTAAGCCAGTTCTAACAGGGGGTTGTGGTGGCTGGAGACAGGAACCTGCAGGAAGCAAACATCAGACGCTATGGCCATGCCCAGGACTGGTCATGGACGCTGCTGACAGCACAGCCCAGGCCGAGGCAGGCAGCCTCTTGGGCTCACGGGGTCCTGGAGACGAAGCGGATGGGTCAGGAACCAACCCTCACTACTACCTGCCTTCAAGGTGACCCCACAGCCTGGTCCCAGCTGGCCTCTGGCTCCAGATCGGAGTCCTCAGTGGGACATGAGAACCCAGACCCTTTGTCCACCGGAGAGGCCTTTGGCAACATTGGCAAGCACTTCCAGCAGTCACAGCTGAGGGAACTGATGCCACTGGCTCCTGGTAGGTAGAGGTCAGTGATGCTGCTAAATACCATGCAACACACAAGACAACCCCCACAAGAACTATCTGGCCCAAGTGTCAACAGCACGAAGGCTGGGAACCTCCACTCCAATCCTCTCCTGCAGGCAGGAGTTCCACTTCCCCTCTGCCCTCACCTCAAATCCTTGCTGTCCTCCCAGCCCAGGCACACTCAGCGCCTCCAGGGCTGCCCCCTGGTGTTTCACAGGAGTGCAGATTTCAACATCTGAGATGTTCAGAGCCGTGGGGCTTGCAAAGCTCCTTTCAAAATGGCGTTCTCACCAGATCCTTCACAATCCCGGGGTAGGCATGACCACTCCATGGGAAGGATGAGCAAGCAGGGCTCAGCGGGAGATAGAACCCATCGAAGGAGACCCAAGATCAGAGCACCAAGACTGCACATCCACGCCACTCTGCAGCCGCCTCTCGGCCCGAGCAGGGTCTCCCCTTGGGACCTGGCCGAATCTAGCCTCCTCATTCCTGCAGCCTCGTGGACCACAGAGCACCGGTGCAGTATGCCGAGGCCAGGTGTGCCCAATCCCACAGCCTGGGCTGCACCCCAGCTCCACCTCTCACCTCCCAGGCAAGTGACAAACTTCCCGAGCCCCAGTTTCTCCAGCTGTGACACGGAAAGCACAACAGAGCCACCTCCCAGGGCGCTGGTGCAACATGGAGCCTGCGAGGTCACTTTAGAGAGAGGTGCAGATTCCAGCATCTGAGATGTGCAGAGCCACTGGCTGGCACCTTTCCGAGTGGAGCTAACAGATCCACCAGCTTGTTGTAGGAAACGGGCGCTGTGAGCATCCTCCACGTGGGTCTGGTTTTCCATTCAGGTGTAGGTCCCACAGAGAAGGACTGTCCTTCTGTGACCCTTGGGGTAAGGAGTGACCATGGCACCCGTGAAATGTGACTAGAAACTCGTGACACTTCCAGGGGGAAGCTTTCATGCCAGAACGTGATCTGTCACTCTTTCTACTGTGATGACACCTGCCATGTTCCAACATGGTGGCTGCCCCACAGCTTAAGTCAAGGAACAAAGAACACAGTGACATGAGGCAGGGGCACCCACGAGGCACAGGCTGCATGAGTGAGAGATGAGCTTGTGCTGTGTGAAGCCCTGGGGTGTGGGGCTATTTGTTGCTGCAGCCTGGCCTAGCCTGTCCTGACTGACACACTGACCCACGCCCCACCTCTACCATGCGTATTTCTCCCCAACTCCTTCTAGCTCTCTTGCCCTAGAGAACACCTGTTCCACAAGGATGCTGCAAATTCTGCATGTGTGCCTTCTAAAAGCTGGTTGGCACAGTCATCCGGGCAGGCAGAGATTCGTGATGACTCTGGATAAAAGCTGGTGTGCAGGGACCACAGGCGCCTATCCTGGGTTTCCCACCCCCTCCTCTAGATGCAACCAATGCTCCTCCAGGGAAGGACATTAACGCCACGCCAAGCACGTTTGCAGGCTGACTGGCCCTGCCAGGAAGGGTCATCTGAGGCGGCAGCATCGGTCCCATTTTGCAAACAGGCTGAGGCTCAGAGACATTCAACAACTTGCGCAAGGTCACGCAGGGTTAGGAGTGCAACTCAGCTGGTCTGACGCTAAAAGGCAGGGACGTCCACTGACACTGTGCTGTGTCTCCCTGGTGCCTGAAGTGGGGGGCAGCTCCACTGAAGCCACGGATAATCAGTCGCTGCAGATGGTGCCTAGCCACAGCGAGCCAAAGGCCGCATGACCTGCCTGCAGGCCCAGGCTCAGGCTGGAGTCAAGCTGCACTTTTTCACCCCACTCTGGTGTCTCTCCTCACCAGCCGTTTACTGTGCAAACACATCTTGGGTGGCCTCTGGGTGTGGGGAGTGTGAAACTAAATGGATACTGCCCCTGGGCTGCACCACAGGGCTCTTTCTTGAGACCCCCTCAAGAGACCACCAATCACCAGGGTCATGTCTGCACAGATGGCTCAAAGCTCAGGAACCCAAGGACTGATGGACCACACAGCAGCTCCATGCTCAACGTCCATTATTTCCTGGCGATGTCTGTGACACACAAAGCCAACTCTGAGGCGAGTTCCACAGTCAGACCCCCATCTTCCAGCCCAGAGACACCCTGGGCTACACCAGAGGTCCAGCCAACGGACAGACCAGGCACAGCCTGGTCCACACAGGGCCTGCTCAATATGATGAGGAAGGTGCAGAGGTTTGATTTGCTTGTCTTTGAAAATGAGGAGATTGGGCCATCCTGGAGTTGAACTGGCTATTGCTGAGCAAAGCAGGCTGCTCTTGTAGAGGAGTGTAGAGGGACAGCTTTCCAAGTCAGCACTGTCTCCTCCCTCCCCTTTCTCCAGCAGTGTCCATGTTGGGCTTCTCCAGCCATCCCAGTCTGCCAGAGTTAAGGGCAGGGGGCAGGAGAGACACAAGTACAATGTGTCTATAGGCTCACAAAGGATAAACTAAGTCACTGGGTCCTGGTGAGCACGCATGTGCCCGTCTCTGAGCCCTAGGCCTGGCGCCCTCCAGTGCCCTCCCATCTCTGTCGCAGGCCCTATTTTGCAGCCCTCCTAGCACTTGTCACCTCTGATCCATCTTGTGCACCTGCTGGTCTCCCTGTCAAT
>CAUYQG010021306.1:0-15476 GCA_963574415.1 Tarsius wallacei
GCATCTTCCTAACCAGGGACGTGAAAGACCTTTACAATGAAAACTACAAAACACTGCTCAAAGAAATCAAAGATGACACAAACAAGTGGAAAAATATCCCATGCTCATGGATTGGAAGAATCAACATTGTGAAGATGACCATCTTACCAAAGGCAATCTACAGATTTAATGCAATACCCATCAAATTACCAGCAACATTCTTCTCAGAGCTAGAAAAAACAACACAGGAATTCATATGGAAACACAAACGACCAAGAATAGCCAGAACAATCCCCAGCAAGTAAAACAAAGCAGGTGGTATCACATTACCAGACTTCAAACTTTACCACAAAGCTACAATAATCAAAACAGCTTGGTATTGGTACAGGAACAGGCATATAGACTAATAGAATAGAATTGAGATTCCAGAAGCAAAACCTCAATTTCTCAACCAACTCATCTTTGACAAAGCCTCCACCACCTACCACTGGGGAGAGGAGAATCTATTCAGTAAATGGTGCAGAGAAAACTGGCTGACCACATGTAGAAGATGAAAACAAGATCCCTACCTATCCCCATATGCAAAAATCAATTTTAAATGGATCAAAGACCTAAACATAAAACCTCAAACTATAAGAACCTTAGAAAAGGCAAGAGACACCCTTGTGGAAATTGGCACTGGCAACCAATTCCTGATCAAAACTCCAAGTGTCCTAGTCATAAGAAATAAGATAGACAAGTGGGACCTCATCGAAGTTGACAAGCCACATAAAGAAACCATCAAGAGAGCTGGGAAACAGCCCAAAGGCTGGGAAAAAATGTTTTCCAACTGTAAGTCTGACAAAGGCCTAACATCTAGGATCTACAAGGGACTCAAGCATGTCAAAAAGAAAAAAAAGCCCCATTACAAAGTGGACAAAAGATATGAATAGACACTTCTCAAAAGAAGGTATATGAGCTGCCAACAGATATATGAATAAATGCTCAGCTTCACTAGTCATCAAAGAAATGCAAATTAAAACCACACTGAAATACCACCTAACTCCAGTCAGGATGGCCATTATCAATAATTCAAAACAACAGATACTGGAGAGGATGCGGCAAAAAGGGAACACTTCTACACCGTTGGTGAGTGTCAAGTAGTATAGCCTCTGTGGAAAACAGTGTGGCGATTCCTAAAAATCTAAAAATCGACCTTCCATACAACTTTGCAATGCTCCTACTGGAAATATACCCAGAGGAATTCAAATCACTCTATGAAAAAGATACCTGCACACATGTTTATTGCAGCATTATTTACAATAGCAAAAACATGGAACCAATTGTGTTGACCATGAAAAGAGGACTGGATTCTTAAAAACGCACATATACACAATAGATTATTACGCAGCCATAAAGGACAAAATTATGATCTTTGAAGCCATTTGAATTGACTTAGAGTCTGTAATACTGAGTGATCTATCACAGAAACGAAGAACTGTGTACCACATGTTCTCACTCATCAGCGGACCTAGAACAGTTATATACTATATACCACATATTATATAAAGAAAGGGATTAGATCTGCTCGGGGGTGGGAGGTGGATTGGCACTGGTCAGAAACTACCAGGTGACAGGGGAGGGGAGGCACACCTTATCAACAAATGTACCTACATAATGATCATTTGTATACCTAACCCTGAATTATACCCCATATCTTCAAAACAAAAAAATGTAAAAAAATAATAATAAAAATAAAGGATTTTGAATTTATCATTTGTGGATGATGTAAGGTAAGGGTTCAGTTTCATTCTTTTACATGTGGATATCCCATTTTCCCAACAACATATGTTGAAAAGATTTCTTTTCTCCACTGTTTCTTGACGCTCTTCAATTAACTGTATATGTATGGGTTTACTTCTCGGTTCTCCAGTGTTTTTTAACATTTTAGATTGGCATTTAAAAAATTGCCGGGCTCAGTGGCTCAGCCTGTAATCCCGTGCTTTGGGAGGCTGAGGTGAGTGGATTGCCTGAGCCCGAGGGTTCGAGACCCGCCTGGGCAACTTGGCGAGACCTCATCTTTACAATAAATCAAAAAATTAGCCGGTCGTGGTAGCGCGCGCTTGTAGTTCCAGCTACTTGGAAGGCTGAGGCGGAAGGATCGCCGGAGCCCAGCAGGTCGAGGCTGCGGTGGCCGGGAACGGCCACTGCACTCCAGTCTGGGCGACAGAGGGATACTCCAACTCAAAAAAAAATTTTTTTTGAGTTAAATTGTAACTTTTCCAGGATGACGGCTATGGAGTCAGGTGGCTCAGTCAATATGAACTCTACCAATAACTAGCACTGTAACTTAAGAACAATTTAGTAATCCTCTTTGAATCCTAGTGTAAAGAAGATCACAATGTTACAGATTAAATGAGGTAACACTGTGTAAACTTTTTTTTATCATAACTTTCCACCCAGCTAGCTCCTTATATATGCCAGATATTTTAAAATTGTTTTTTACTCTTTTGTCAATTGACAAAAATAAATTTAAAAAATTCACATTCTCAGAACATACAATCAATCATTTTCTTTTTCATTTACAAATTTTTTTTGCCATGTTTCTATGTAGCTAGAATAATTACATTTTATTAACCAGAATAATTTCTAGTTTTTCTGAGCATCACCATATGTATGTGGTTTCTCCAAGATGACAGCAACTACAGCATATTGCAAAGAAAAGAAAAGAATGAGTGAGTATTCTAGTTCTAGGAAGTTAAGCTGATCATTTTACCCATATAAGCCTGTGATTCCTTATCTGTGGAATGGGATTTGTGGCATCTGTTCTTCCTAAAGTCCATGAATGCTGTAAAGCTTATACAAGGTAATCAAAGAGATCACTCATTCATGGTAGTGTGTTAAAGAATACACCTATCAAATATGCTCAGGAAGCTGAAAGTAGAATTTCTAAAGAGCTCCTCTAGCTCTGCATTCCTTGACTCTATGTCTCTATCCAGTCAGCAACTCCAGTAGAATGACGTTTCACTGGTTATCTCAAGTGTTCTGCTCATTTCTTTGGCTTGAATATTCCTTTGTTTAGTGACAAAACAAAAACATAATCACTTTGTTTAAGATATGTGTATGATAATGATGCTGAGCGCATTTTAGCTGAATGAGTATGAACTCGATCGGTCTTTGAAATGAGGTTCTGTCACTTCATTTTCTGGTCACGTTTTTAAAAACATACACTCACTAAGTCAAATAAGCCAGACACAGAGAGAAAAATATTGCATGATTTCACTTTCATGCAGAGTCTTTTTTTTAAAGGTTCTCTATACAGAGATAAAGAATAAAATAGTAGTTACCATAGAGGGTGGGGAAGGGAGGAAATGGGGAGATTTATGTCAATGGATACAAATTAGCAGATATGTAAGATATACAAGTCTAGAGATCTAACGTACAACATGAGAACTCTAGTTAACAAAATAGCTGCTCTTGTCACAAAAAATGCATCTTTGTGAGATATAGATACATTCATCTGCTTTACTGTAGTAGCCATTTTATTATAACCATAACATCATACTCTAAACCTCAAATATACACAAGAAAATTTATTTTTTAAAAATATGCTCTATTAGACTTTGTTAACCAAGTTCCAGGAAACCCCATTCTTGCACAATCCTTAGGGTCACACCTACTTCAGCCCTTCACAGATCACCTCAGGTATAATTGCAGGGACCTTTTCATGGCCAGCTTTTTCTTTTTGTGTTTTCCTCAAAGCATTTATCACATTCTTCACTGTTTACTCACTTTATTTTATTTAAGAGTCTCTAAGCAACCTGAGGGCAAGAAGAGCTTAAAGACGGTACAAAGGTTATCTTGTATGAGGTAGTTGCTCATTAGCTTATGGTTAAATAATAAAAGCTATCGTTTGTTCATCACCTATTATATATGAGGTGCTTATATACACGACGTTTAATTTGCCCCATATCTCTAAGAGATTCTTTGAAAATTCAGGATGAAGTTCAAATACTCTCATCCCTATTCCTTTCCAGGGTGAAGACTGACAGAGTAATATACACATGGAACTGAGTGATTAAAATACCATTTTTAATAAAAGTAACATTAGATGTGAAGAACGTGGCTTTGTGCTGGGGCTAAAAGAGGCTTCTTACTTCTTCCATCTAGATTTTAAAAAACATTCATATTTGCGTTGTGGTGCCTACCTGACTTAGTCTCTCAGTTGTAGCAGTAAGAAAAATACTGACTTTATCTGTTGTCATGCTTCCCTGGGATTCAGGCAAAAGACTATGAAAGAAATAAGATAGAACTGTTTTAAGTCTGAGGCATCCACTTGTAAAAGGTTTTATTAGATGAGCCACCCATCCTCCCAGAAGAGGAGAAAAAGAGGTGAAAAGAGTGACCAGAAGTGGTGGTTCAAATACTTTCCCTTTTCGGGTTGGGAGAAGAGGCTTAGAAGCAGACTTTTCTTCACCCCTATAGAAATATGAGGAATTGAGGGGATATGCAGTGAGGAAATGAGTAGTGTTAAGAGGCAATGTGAACAAATTCTCTGTATCAGGGTATGGGCAAAGTGCATTATAGCAATCATCTCATTTAATCTTCCAAACAACTTATGAAGAATATGGTTGGCTTATTGCTTTTTAAATTTAAAGAAATTGTGCTTCAGAGAGATGAAATGCTTTAATACCTGCTGACTCTGTAACAGTGGATGGGATCAGGATCCAAAGTGAATTCTGAGTTCAGATCTCAGACTCCATACACCACCCTGAAAGAGCCCTATGAATGAGTGCATCCTACTGGAAAGTAACATGATTATGATATACGGGGACCATGAGGACAAACTGACATGTGATTCCCATGAGATAACCAGAGGAACCTGGGTCTGGATTAAAGCGACTGTTACCAGAAAAGGCCATGTAAAAAATCACAATGGCCCTGATGATAGTGTAGGTTGAACCCATTTACTTGTATTATTTATGGTTTTATTAGAAAGTGTTTCATATGTGTATAACATGCACATGTAAATATACCATATATACCTAGTTCAGTAATAAAGTTTTGGTTTGAGCATTTATCTGATAGAAGAAAGATCACATACAGACTAGTGTACAGGCATTGTTCTGCTATATACTTGGGACTTTTCTTCTTGTCTTGGGGGCCTGGCATTCCAGGCATTTGGTAGGGATTCAGTTCCCTGAGGGGACTGACTTTCTGTGACATACACAGCATTAAATGAACGATTTTACCAAAAGGAAGATAAAGACAGGGGAGAGAGGGAATTATTGTCTCATTAGACAGATGATAATTGCAATTATTCACCAAGAATTATGAATCACAAATGAGGATTGCACAGTCAATTGGGAAACAATTTAGCTATAAATACTCATATTAAGCAACCTAATACAATCCACTTTGCTTTAGAAACTTCCCCTCTTGTTTTCATCAAGTGTTTTGTAGAAGTGCAAATCTTGATGAATTATTCCTGTCACTTGCAATTCAGGAAAAAAAGAAGGAAGCAATTTACTATAATAAGCATGTTGGTGGCTGCAAGATCTTCTGATGGTAATACTATCACCTACAATTCAATTGCATAAGATTTTCAGGAATCCTAACTTAAAATCAGTATTTTATGTGATGCTCACAATACTATGTAATATAAAGCAAGGCAAATGTTAGATCAAAAAATTTACAGCTAAGGAAAATGTAGTATATAAAGGCATAATGACAGCTCCCAATGTCACACAGTTAGTTGTGGGAGTAGAATATGCGTTTGCTTATTTACAATGATGAGAATTTTTTCCTCTCAACCACATTGACTCTACTATTTATTTCCATTTCACATAACTGAAAATTAAATTTAAATCAGCCTGAACAGTTATGGAATTTATTGGCCTATATAAATTGTATATACAAATGTAAGTAGGTGGGTACGATGATTGGTTTGATCTAGAAGTTCAGACATATCAACAAGAACTTGATTTCTTTCTATATTTTTACTTTCTGCAGTGCCTTCTTTTAGTCTTAAGAACTATTCACTCTATATTATAGCATAACTATTAACAACTTCCAGAAGAAAAATAGAGTGATAAGAAGGGAAGAAAAAAAGTTGTATATGTGTGTGTGTGTGTGTGTGTGAGAGAGAGAGAGAGAGAGAGAGAGAGAGAGAGAATTGCAAGCACAAGTCCTATACTTAGTTCTGATGAATGTAAGTCACATCTTCATATACAATCACTGTAACAGGCAATATCATGCACTGGTTGACTTCAGCCAGTGTTAATGATTTCTTTACCAATTCTTATGACAAAGACCTAATCAAAGTTGATGGCATTAGAGCCCAGTTCTGGAAACATGGTAGAGTAAATCTTAACCAAACTCAAAACAAAACAAACAAAAAAAGTGCTGTACAATGATGTGGGATGATCTTTCTTTAAAGGAAATTACACTGAAGGTAGACAATGGAGTATGGAATAGCAAAAATATGATCTCTTTAATAAATGGTATTGGGAAAATTGAATATTCACATGTAAAAGAACGAAATTAGATATATCTTATACCATATTACAAAATCAGCTCAGATCAAAGACTTGAACATAAAACCTAAACAAATAAAACTCTTACAAGAAAATGGGAAAAGCTTCTAAACAATGAATTAGATAAAAATTCCTTCAATACTATAGAAAAAGCATGGCAGCAAAACCAAAAACAAACAAGGACTGCATCAAACTAAAATCTCCCTGCACAGTAAAGAAAACAATCAACAAAATGAAAAGACAACCTATGGAATAAGGAAAAAAATATTTGCAAACCATGTATCAGATTGGGGTTAATCCCCCAAATACATAAGGTAATCCTATAATTCAATAGCAGGTAGGAAAAGGCAGGCAAAGGACCTGAATAGAAATTTCTCAAAAAAGTCATATAATTGACAAATAAGTATATGAAAAGGTGTTCAACATCATGAATCATCAGGGAAATGCATATCAAAACCACAATGAGATACCACCTCACACCTATTAAAAAGACTATTATTTTAAAAAAGAAAGAAAGAAAGAAAGTATTGGTAAGGATGTGAAAGGGAATTGTTTTACACTGTTGGTAGGTATGTAACAGTGCCATCACCATGGAAATAAATATGAAGGTCTGTCAAAAATTGAAAAAAAAAGAACTAGCATTTGATCCAACAATCTCATTTCTGGGTATAAATTCAAAATAATTGAAATCTCCCAAGATCGGATGATATGGGGCCCATTCATATTGATATGGAAGTAGACTGAGTTGAAGTCTCCAAGAGATATTTGTACTCCTATATTTATTGCGGCATTTTACACACTAGCCACAATATGGAAACAACTTAAATGTTCATCACTGGATGAATAAAGAAAATGTGGGATATATACAATGGAATATTTTTCAACCTTAAAAATAAAGAATTCCCATCATTTGTGACAACATAAATGAACCTGGAGGGCATTATGCTAAGTGAAATAAACCAGGCATAGAAAGACAAAAACTGTCTGATCTCACTTTGAAATTTAAAATAGTCAAACTCATAGAAGCAGAGAAAAGAAAATAGTGGTTACCTGGAGTTGGAAGGAGCAGGAACTGGAGAGAAGTTAGTCAAAGGATACAATGTTTCAATGTGCAAGAGGTATAAATTCTGGAGATCTAGCAATGAGACTGTAGTTAACAATACCTTATCATATACTTGAAATGTGCAAGAGAGTAGATCTTGTGTTCTCACCAAAATTTAAAAAAAGAAAGAAAATAGTAATTAAGTGTGAAGTGATGAATATGATTGTGATGAACAATTCAGAATATATATATATATACATATATATATATATAAACATCTGGTTGTACATCTTAAATATACACATTTTTATTTATCAATTATACTCAATTAAGCTGGAAAAAATAAAATGAAGGTGGATGGAAAAGGGTATTGGAAAGGTCACAAATGTGCCATTTATTAAACAAAATAAGAAGAATGTAAAGGCAGCTATACACAGATCTAGAACATAAAAGATATAGTCTACAGCTGAGATGTACAGGGCTATAAATGTACATTTATAAATGTATAAATTATTATGTATAATTTATAAATATATAAATGTATAAATGTACATTTATAACCCAAGATTTGAACAGGACAAAAAAAATGGGAGTCCAGGCAAGTCCTAGCTTGAAATAAATCTGTAAGATCAGTGGGCATCTTTGGTTATCTTCTGTTTTATACCTATACTTAATTTCTAGTTATTTTGTCCCATTGTGTGTCTTACAGCTTTTTCCTAATATTAGGTAGTACTGGTATTTGCAATTCTTACAATAGGACTATTGATTCGATTCAAATCCATCTGGCTGCAGATTTAGTTGTGTGTTCTTATACAAATTATTTGATTTCCCTGGGCTCATTTTCCACTTTTATAAAATTAGTGGCTTTATAAAATTAGTGTTAAAACACTTTGTAATCTATGATCCCTTCCAGTTTTAATTTTCTAATAATTTCCCTGCTCTAGAGATGGCTATATTCCCAGATGAAAATTCTGGCTGGAATAACACATTTGATTGTGAAACTATGAGGAAGAAATGCAGGGAGACTTGGGTTAGAAACTTCAATTTCCAATTTTATTATATACTACTGATTTGCTTGGATAGGGTGGAAATTAAAAGACTTCTTGGGATTTGAAATGAATGCTAGTCTTCACCCTTCTAGCTGGTGGCAGACAAAATATTACATACAAATAGGTTTCCACTTCCTTACCCAGGACCTAGTTTAGTTTTTACCACACATTTGGTAGCCTACCTAAACTGTGGCTACTGTTTTACTTGAACACTGCTGGAGGAATGGTATCTGCTGTTCACTTCCAATTATGCATCTAAACTTTTGCAGTTACTAATAATCCTTTGATAAATAACATTTATGTTTTAATTCATATATCTTTGAAATAGATTCCTAACAGTGAAATCGCCAGATCAAAGAGGAAATAGATGTGCTAGCTTGCTAGATATTGCCAAATTCCCGACTATAAATGTACCATTAATGTATGAAAGTACCTATTTTTCCATTGCTTCACAAACTAAACAGTCCAGCTTTGAAATTTTGGCCAATAGAAGAGGAATTGCATTGTTCTAAAATTTGAATTTGCATTTCCTTTAATAATTGAGTGTCATTATCTGTTGTTTGTTTGTTTGTTTTCTATGAACTCTGTTCACTTTTTTAGCCAATCATTCTAACCTGGTAGTTGAGGTTTTTCTTCTGTTTTTTTTTTTTAAGACGTTATTTAAATATTAACTCCTGTCTGTGATAGAAGGTGCAAATGTTTTAGGGTTTTGTTTTCAGTGTGTAATTTGTCTTTTTACTTTCGTTATAGTTTATTTCTCTTGGGGATTTTTTTTGTCATCATGTAGTCTAATTTACATTTCCTTATTCAAAGATTACTTTAAATAAGGTGCTGAGGATATGTCTCTCTGGGGAAATGACATTAAACTTCCTGAGATACCTAAAGGTAAGGTCACTAATTATGCAGGTTTGTCAGCACTAAGGAATTTCCCAGGCATGGGACTTTGAGAAAGACCCAAGCAAACTAAAAGGAATTAGTCACTATATCTGAAAGTTTAGATGGATTTTCCATCTTTGGAGGCAAATCAAGAGTGTTTGGGGTTGAGTAAACATCAAGGACAAAGCAGAAAAGAGCCAAACACTTTCTAAGTGCCATAAGACCGTTCTAGAAGGAGCATAGCAGAGAGAGAAGAAAGAGCTTAATTAGACAGACGGACCAAATCATGGGTTATACATAATGGGGGAAGGGGGCATGTGGTAACTTGCATTTATTCTAAAAGCTTTTGGATGTTGTCAATATGCTTTAATGCAAGAGTGCCATGATCCATTCATTTCATTTGGACATTGTTTATCTGTCATTGGTTGACTATCGACTTTTTTCCAGTTTTGAATCTTTTTATTCCAATCTCTCTCTATGAGAACCTTTATTTGTTATGCTGTCTTTTCCTCTCCACTTCAACACACATGGTGCCTATTGCCAGGGCCTGCACAAAGTGTGATGAAAATTCCTTGTTGAGTAAACAAATGGCAGAAGCATTGAAAAGTGGTTCATTCCTCCTTCACATCAATCCTATAAAGGGCCTTTTCAAGGGAAACAACTGATGGGAAAGCTCTTAAAGGCCAGAAAAGTACTCCAGTGTAATCCATAGCCTTTAAATTTATAACACCTTTTTTCTTAAGGTTCCTGGGGAGGTATTTATAGGTTTACCTGATAACTGAATATTTTCCATTTTATTGTACATTTCAAAATTTAAGTGTAAAAATAAAACAATTTAATTATTCTTTCTTCAAACTCCATGTACAATTGTATTCTGTCTCTCCTCTTTTTGATCCCTTGACCATATCTTCGATAGTTTCTATGGGTTTACAATCATTTTAGGTTATTATAAAAGTCACTCATCCCAGACTGACTTAAGATGCCAGTCTCAGACACAGTGCATATAAGACCTGAGCCCCAAACAGGCCTCACGTTATAGAATTTGAAGTGGAAATGGAATGTATGGTTTGATTTTAAGTCTTCATACTCCAACACCTTAAATAACTGTTTGGTTCTGGAATATTTTCTCTCTCCTCTATATCTTGCCTGTCTGTGCAGGGGCAGTGGACAGGAGGGAGTAGATAAGAAGGAAGGACATATGTCTGGGAGGAATACTCAATTTTATCCTGACTCAGGCTAATTTCAATTGTTGCTGATATTATTTACCGACGTGGTCATTTCTGTAAATGTCTGAGTAGTTTTCCTGAGGTAAAAATTAAGTTTCACTCTCTCTTCCTCTCTTGGTAAGCACTTAAAGAAAAGAAACTGCATCTCCTTTCAACCTTGAGAGTTCCACATACCCACTTCTTTGTCTATGTGGTTTCCATCTCTAGCAGAAACCAGTGGACAACCTCACAACTATCATCTTGTACTGTTTTAGATGTTTTCACTCCACTTGAAGGCACAGGGGACTACTGAGATGCTGTTCTCATCTTCCAAGTATAGGATTCTGGCATTCTCTCTAGCATCCATTTTAATCAACATCCCTTTGCTAACATTACCCAGGTTTTCCTTTGGAGGATGGATCCCACCACCACTCCTCACATACATTATTGTGTAGCACCTATGTGGTTTGGATTCACTCTACCTGGGCTCCAGAGCTGGGCTCTAATTGTTCAAAGGCAATTTACCTTAATTTAATTCTTTGCCATGGGAATTAGGTTGGGTGAGTCCCAGTCTTCTTCCTAAATATACAACCCAATGATTTCAAATCACTCTGTTGATCTGGGCAATTCTGTTGCAAACATCTCCAGGTGAAAAGCAGTTTTTTGTCTCCTTGGAAACTTTCTTCAAACTCCAGTAAAAATATGCCAAACTCTGCCAAGAAATTAAGATTCATTCCTTTTCATGCCTGCAGACCTCCAGCTGAGTAATCTAGCATAAAGGGAGAGATGTTGGTGTGTACTTCTCACAAAACACCTCAAGCTCCACTTATTTGTAGATTTGGGAGCCCCTTTTTTCTTGGCTTCAGATGAATGGAATTGCCCACATCCTACACGGAGAGGAAAAGTACTATAGATTCTCTCTGTTCTCCCAGTCTGGGGACAGGTATGGACTCAAAAGAGATGGGAAAGAATGGGGGTATAAAGAGGTGGGGTGAAGTGAGGCACTAATAGAGATGCTGTTAGCCTATATGACCTTTTTTAGAGGATTAGAGAAAGGCAAACCACTCTGGAAGGAGATATCCCATGTGTACATAGCCAGGTTAGAAAAGTGCAGACTACATTTTTGTCCTCGCCCTCTTGGCTGTGCACATTTGGACAGTAAACAACCTGCACAAAACAACTGTGGGATGTGGTCTTAACCCTGCAGTGACAATCAGAGGTAGTAAGGCTAGTTTGGCTACTGCTTAATAAATACTAAAGAAAGAGGATCTAACCTCAGCTGGTATTTGTTGTGTACTAGCTGTGTCATTCAAGTGAGAAGTCAAGGGAAATTTTTTACCTGATTTCTTTCTGAATAAATAAAATTACATACATTTTCAGCAACTTGTGCTGCTGCTTGGGAAAAAAAATGTTTTTAAAATAGGGCAAACTCCTCGGGTCCCCTCCCACTGTGGAAGCTTTTCTGTTCTCTTAATAAATCCTGCTTTAAAAAATAATAATAATAACATCCAAGAGTCATTTGCAAGAGATGCTATTGCAAGCTAAACCACATTTTGAAGTAGTTATGCTATCTTTACCTAACATGCCCCAAATAAGCAGGAATATATTTTAATTAAAAGAGCTAAACTCTGGAACCAAATATACAATGCATTAAGAACATCATGAAAATAAAATAGCTTATCTTCAACCTATTGAGAATGGCCAAATCTTCTAAAAAATTTTTTTGTTTTTGCTGTGTTCATTTAAAAGCATTTTCTTTTTTTTGACCATACACATTAAAAGTTACTTATATGCCTTAATTCAAGGCAAAGTCATCACTGGTTCCTCCATGATCTACTTATTATTCCCATGTGTCCCCATTCCAAACTGGAATTTTCTCCCAGCAACAAGCCACTATTTTAATGGATTTAAAATGTATCTTTGGATATTATGTATCCTTGTCAAATACATGCATTTGGGGAATAAAATGTTTAATTTTAATTATTGTGCATTATTTTACTTTTAAATGTATAAATATACTTACTGATTTTGGCATTTTTCATTTTATATGTAGTTTTAAATCTTTATATGTGCTATTATAGAATTCTATTTTCAGTTTTTTAATCCTCAGCAGTGTTTTTCAGAAAATTCATTTTTATCGTGTATACATGACTCTGTGTGTGTGTGTGTGTGTGTGTGTGTGTAATTTTTACTTTTACTTGCAACAGAATATTTCATAGTTTGTATTCCCACATCATGGTTGTTCTTTTATTAAAAAAATTATTTTAAATATGTGGGGTACAATTCAGGGTTAGGTATACAGATGTTCATTGTGCAGGTACCCTTGTTTCTCTAGTAATGGATTGCTTCCAACTCTATGCATGTCTCCTTATGAACTTAGGTAAAATTTGGATGCTTTGTCATAGGTTATGTGCACACAATTTTGCTAAGTACTGCCATGTTGCTCTCCAAAATGACCACAATAGTCTACACTCTAACCTCAATGAATTATGGGCTCTCTTGCCAACATACATCACCTTTACAATGGGCTTTCTGTGACTATCTCAAGGAAACATTCAGGAAACTGAATTTAATTTATGAAAGTAGATAGATTCATTATCAGAGATCCCTGAAAAGAAGCTATGATAGAGACAGCTGTAAGGTGTGTGGATAGTACAGAGAGGATATTAGCATTGTTAATGAGACTGCTGCAAATTAAACTGATAAATAGTTGATAACAACACTATGGAAAGGAACTAGTTCTTACTCTTTTCTTAATTAAATAATTGTATTATATATACTTAAGATATACAACATGATGTTATGGACTACAAACACACCTCTTACTCTCTTAAAACTATGTTCTGATTTTCACAGTTATACCTGCTTATTACAGATATTAGGAAACTCTAGAAATGTACAACAAAAATGCAATTTTATTCTATTTTTCTTATTCAGAAGCAATTAGTCTGATCTATAATTTTGAAACATATTTGAGATTTTCTGATATATTACATTTTCTATACTTTACCCAAAATATATTTTATATTTGCTCCTGTGTATCTTAAAGGTTTCCTCCAACATTGTTTTTAAAGGTTATTTAGTTTATTACATTGGGCAAATAATGCAGACTTTTAAATATCAATGTCACTTTTGCATTTATAAAGAGAAATTATGATGATGATGATAAATTCCTGCAAATCTATAATTTATTATGCTAAATGTAAAAATAACCAATTAAGGGAGATGTTTACTTCTAATAGCACTACTTTATATCTCTCTTGATCTAAGAATAGAGACAACTTGAGTTCTTAATTTATTTTCTAACAGTCCAGAGTAAATAATATTCAAATTTAAGTGAATTTTATTTCCTTCACTTTCTCTAAAGAGAATATAATTGGAAATACAAGGTCAGGAAATTATTATGGAGTTTGGGGACGAGACTCTGAATTTTACCATATACCATTGTTAGGAAATAATGCTATTAGAGCAGGTAGAAGAGAACAGTTGAAAAAAATTAGGACTCTTGAAATTTCCCTTTGGCATTGGAAAGGGGAGAGAAATGTCAGTTTTGTTCTAAATGTCCCCCAGAGAAAAATTCAGACTTGGACAAAAAATAAATCTTTTTGAAGTCTTAGGTGAGCTTTCAAGAAAGTGAGAATCTTTAGGGCCAACATTCCAGAAAGCAAGAAAGCCCAAAATTATGAGCTCAACTGTTGGTACTGCATTTCTTTTTGAGGCAGTTGCTGATTTACAATCAGCAGCCAAGAGGCTACAAATATGAACATAAATTGGAAGCTGAGAGTATTGTCACTCTCATAGATCTGGAGCTAAAAATGAACTTCAGAAGCCATAAAAAAGGAGGGACCCTTGCTGACAAATGAGATTTAATTGAGACCCTGAAAACTTGCATTGTAATATGGTTATTAACAAAATATAGATTAGGTCCTTTGAGGCATATCAAATGATAATTGGATTAAAATACTTCCTCTAGCAAAAGTCCTCCTCTTATCTTTACGTAATGCAGAAGGTCTACATCCATTAAAAAAAATAAAGTATAGAGTAAATGTGACGCTAGCAGCCGCCTATGCTGCCGCCGCCTCCGTGGCAGCCATTACACATCACGCCACCCATGCTTGAGGCAATCCATGACTTTAGACCTCGAAGCCCCTGCAAGCAAGATCTGATGAGATCATTGCCTCCCCTACAGCCACTGTGATGTCCTGCCAGGCCGTGGGTCTCCTCCCATGTGCCCTGAGGCAGGCTCTCATCTCTGGCCTCTGTCAGGGCTCTCATCAGGCTCCATCACCTCTGGGGTGAGTGGCTGAGATAGCATCACCTGCTGGTGATTCAAGGTTACAACACCGAAACGGGAATAACAAGCTTGAAAAACAGACACAGGCCAGATTGGAGTGGTGAACTGGGCAGTGGTGAACTGAGTGGTGATCTGAACTGCCCTTCACAACAGGCCAGGGGCAACTGACCCTAACTGTGAACAAATTTACCAGCCTGAGAAGACAGCTAGAAATCAGAACTGAAAGGATATTGGACTTAAATGAAAAGTCTCAGAGTGTGCTTGATTGGTTCTGTTAGTTTAATGACTTGATTATATTCCTGCTGTTTTGTTCCTTTTCTTCTTTTCTTTTCCTTTTCTTCTCTTTTCTCCTCTCTGTAAAACTTATCTTTGTATAGAGGAACAGCACACCAGTAAGGTGGTTGGTTAGCTTGTATGTTCACATCGTTGTATGTTTTAGTTTTTTTTGTATGGGAGTTGGGTAGTCTGTAGCTGTGGTCTATTGTTTTTATCTGTTTCAGTTTAGGTCTCTCTCTC
>CAUYQG010021311.1:0-18230 GCA_963574415.1 Tarsius wallacei
AAGATGAGGAGGTGGAGAAGGCTGCCCAGCTCCTCTGCTCCAGGGAGGCTTTGCTCTGGGGCTCTGCTGGGTGGGGGAGTGCTGTTGAGATGCCATCCCTGTGCCCATTCCTTCCCAGGAGCAACCCCAGGGTGGAGGAGAGCATGGCCAGAACGCTACATACCACTAGCTGGGCCTGGGAGGGGTCCTGGGAGGGCAGGCAGGGGTGTTGGCTCCTCCTGGGGGAGAGAAAGGAGCCCACGGTCACACTGGGGAAGAGCTGAGTCTCGGGTGAAGGTTTCAGAGTGTGGTTCTTAAGCCAAGACCCATGAATCTTGAGGAGTCCACCCGGGAGTTCCAAGGGATTCCAAAGCACATGTGCTGAAATATTTAAGGGTAAAAGGGCATGATGTCTGCAACTTACTCTCAAGTGGTTCAGAAAACATACTATGTATGCATACACACAGAGAAGGGAGAGGAAGAGAATAAAACTAACGTGGCAAAACTGGGCAAAGGGCATCTAGGGGTTCTTTGTACGATTCTTGCAACTTCTCCCAAGTCTGAAATTGTTTCAAAATAATGAGTTAAAAGTATGCATCGGGCATATTTTTCTAGAACAAGAGTCCATGGCTTTCATCATATCCTCAGATGGGATAAGAGTCACTGTTTGGGGATCCCAGAGAGGAAGAATAGGTAGACTAAGGGGGCTGTTAGGGAGTCTACTCCCCCCAGGAGATGTCCAGAGGGGTCTGACCTGGGGGTTTAGCGTGTCTTCAGCAGCCTCCACAGGACCAGTATCTCTCTTCAACAGGGTCTCCACCCGCTGGATAATCTCCCGAATCCGGCTCAGAAATCCATCTCGCTCCGAGGGCAGAATGAACTCGTTGTATACCTGGTGAGGGTCAACAGAATGGAGAGGGAGGGCTCGGTTAGCTCACTCATCCCCCTCTCCCTGCTGCTGATATTTAAAAAGCAACCCTTCACACCGCTGCTTCTGCCGATCACCAACCTACAACAAGTAAATACCTATCGTGTTCCGGGCACTGTGTAAAAATCATACAGACTAAGCCGGGCTCGGTGGCTCAGCCTGTAATCCCACGCTTTGGGAGGCTGAGGTGAGTGGATTGCCTGAGCCCATGGGTTTGAGGCCCACCTGGGCAACTTGGTGAGACCTCATTTGTACAATAAATCAAAAAATCACCCGGGCATGATAGCGCGTGCCTGTAATTCCGGCTACTTGGAAGGCTGAGGCGGAAGGATCGCCAGAGCCCAGCAGGTCGAGGCTGCGGTGGCCGGGAGCAGCTACTGCACTCCAGTCTGGGCGACAGAGTGAGACTCCAACTCAAAAAAAAAAAAAAAGAATAATACATACTGGATGGAGAGGTGCGAACACTCAAAGGATGCATGTATATCCCAGCTGCTTTACATATGTATCCACATAACTCCAACAGCAACTTCCCAGGATTCTTACTAACATTGCCATTGTAGAATTAAAGTAACCAATGTTCTAAGAGGTTACATTCAGTCTGCCCAAGGTCACGGGATTTAAACCCAAGTTTAGGCTAGGCATGGTGGCTCACACCTGTAATCCCAGCACTTTGGGAGGCTGAAATGAGAGGACTGCCAGCACCCAGGGGTTCAAGGCCATCCTGGGTAACTTGGCAAGACCTCATCTCTCCAAAAATAAAATAATTAGCCAGTGTGGTGACATGTACCTGTAGTTCCAGTTACTTGGAAAGCTGAGGTGGAAGGATTGCCTGAGTCCAGCAAACCGTGGCTGCAGTGGCCATGAGTGTGCCACTGCACTCTAGCCTGGGCCACAGAGTTAGACTCCAACTCAAGAAATAAATAAATAAACCCAGGCTTACCTACAGCCAGAGCCTGGGTTCTTTCCACTGTTGCCTCATATGCTTTTGGACACAATTCTGCCCCACACGGTTTATAAAAGTATACCATACAGGCCCACATACACACAAATACCATAAATGGTAAATGTCACATTCAAATCTATGAACATTTACTGAGCACCTACGTGCCAGGCACTGTGCTGAGTACTGTGGGGATACAGGGAAGCGTGAAACAAGGTCCTAGTCTTAACAAAGTCCAGAATCTCATGGAGGAGACACATAAATAAGTAACTTACCCATGACCGCTAAGGCGCTTGTGAGTGACGTAGACAAAGAAGTGCTATTTCAGGAGGGGCACAGGGAAAGTTGTTGTTTTTAATGGGTACTGAGTTTCAGATTTGCAAGATTAAAAAGTTCTGGAGATCTGTTTCATGACAATGTGAAGATACTTAACACTACTGAACTTTAGACTTCAAAATGGTAAATTTTATGTTTTTTAACCACCTTAAAAAAAAAGGAAAAAAAATGATTCCAGGCCTGGTGCGGTTCTCATGCAGTGGCTCCACCTCACTTTGGGAGGCAGAGGTGACAGGATTACCTAAACCCAGGGGTTCGAACAACCAGCCTGGGCAACTTGGCGAGACCGTGTCTCTACAATAAATAAAAAAATTAACTGGGTGTTGTGGTGTGCGCCTGTAGTTCCAGCTACTTGGAAGGCTGAGGTGAAGGGATCGCCTGAGTCCAGCAGGTCGAGGCTGCCACTGCACTCCAGCCTGGGTGACAGAGTGAGACTTCTACTCGGTAAAAAAAACAGCAGCTATTCCAAAGAAGGAACACCACCTTAGGGATGGGGGAAATCCAGGAGTTTTCACAGAGTAAGTCTTTAGAGCTGAACACTAATGGATGAAAGAAAAAACCAACCTCTATTGAGGACCTACTATGTGTGGACACTTCTCATATATGACATCATATCATATTAGAACATCCTGCAAAACAAGTGTTATCAGCTGCATTTTGCTGATGAGAAACTGAGGTTCACAGTGGTAAAGAAACTTGCCAAGTTCACCAAATTGGTAACTAACAGAGCTGAATCTGAACTCAGGTATGACGTGAAAGCCCACCCCTTCCTCTATTCCAGTCTGTTCATCAGGAAGAGAAGAACATTCTAGGCAGAGGGAACAGCATGGTGGCTTTGAGGCATGAAAGGCACAGGGTACATTCTTAAAACAGTGCAGACACGAGTGTAGCTGAGTGTGAAAGGACATGCTTTGGAATTTGGACCTCACTCTACAACCAGAAGTGGCCACTAATGATTTGGGAGTGAAAAGCAACAGATCCAAGTGTCAGGAGAGCTCTTCTGCAGAGGAGTGGAGGGTGGACTGGTAAGGGAGAAAAGAGGGGAACATTCCCTGAGTTCTAGAGGTGGGGACACTTTGGTTTTGTGGAATCAGAGTGGGAATGAAAGCCCATTAGAGAAGGCTCTCAGGGCAAAAGACCACCGAGCAGATGGAGGCAGGGGCAGAAGGGAACCCGGCGTAGCACCTTCAGAAATCAGCGTGGCTGAAGGGAGGACTCTGAAAGGGATGAATGGTTTGACAGAAGGTGATGAGCTTCGCATGCCAGGTGATATCATTATCTTTGTCCTGGACACAGGAGAAGGACATGACGGGGGCCGTGCCTTAGAGAGAGCTCCTGATGCCTAGCATTTCTCCCATGCCCTTCCCTCTTTCACCCCCTAGACTGGCATCCACCCCCGACTCCACTGAAACTAGCCTCCCAAAAAGACAGACCTTTTCCTAACAAAAGCCACTGGGGTCCTGCTGCAGGCTTCACACCATGCTTGAAACTCTTTCCTCATTCAGTTTTTACTAACATCTTCCTACCTCTCTGGCTCTTGGGTACCAGCCACACACTGCTGCTCCCTTTTCTGGTTGGCCTCCCCCATGCCTCTGACAGTTCCCTGCTGACCTGGCAGGTTATTCTCCATCTCCTCCTACCTCTCTGGCTCCATCTCTGAGTCCTTCAATGACCTATCATCCTCTTTCCCAATCTAGAACTGGGGGCATCTACAGAGACACTCTCAAACCCTCTCTCTCTGGCTCTGCAGGTCCATCTCGCTCCACTCTGTACGGATCACTCCCAAATCCACATCCCTCCAGCCCTGTCTGACCCATATCCCACTGCAACAGATCCTGCCTCAGTTGTTCCTTCTTCACACGAGCTCATCACAACCCTTTAAAAAAAACCTACTTTCATTTCAAATTCCCTCTCTCCTTTGGTGGCCCACTTCCCTTACTTCCTCCAAGCTGTACATCGCCATTGACATCCCCTCACTCTAACTCCCTACCGTATCAAATCAGCAAGTATCTATTGAGCATCTACTATGCGCATGGTACTATGACCAATAGGTTACCAGATTATCGAGTAACTTATTTTCTTAAAACGACCCTCAGATTCACCCCTTCCCTTCCTCCCCACCATAATCCACTCTTGCCTGCTTCCACATCTGGTTTCTTTTGTCCATCTCCCAGCTGGATTCCCTACTCCTCGCCCCCTCCCACATCCCATGGCAGAACAGTCTTCATAACACCTGTCATCACCACGTTACACTCTGCCAACTCTTAAGACTGTCTATGATCCAGGCTCACTCCACCTTCCTGGCTTCACCTCCCACAGCTGGCCTGTAGGACCGCTGACCTCCAAGGATAGTGGTTTCCTCATGAAGCCTTCCAACCCTATATTCCAAGTCACTCCCTACTTGGAAGGCCTTTGCTTAGGCTGTCTCTGTGGCTAGACATGCCCTTCCCACCCATCACTGCCTTCTCACCCATCTGATAAGACTCTGGGCAAGCCCCACTGTCCCTTCTGCCCGTAGCCCATCCTTCACCCACAGCCACAGCAGCACACGCCTTGCACGTGCTTACACACAGCACTTGTGAGTGTACCTGGTCAATGTAAGTCTCAAATTGCTCCAGCTGGGGAGTCAAACCTCATCGGATAAACAGAAATCACCCCAAAACCGGGGCTGAGATGTCTCTGGCATCATTGTGCTGAGTGCCAGCTGGGGCTTTAAAAATCCATGCCATTGAATCAGGAGGTTTTAGGACATCAGAAGGGAGATTTTTGTCCCAGATCCAAATACTCTGGCCACATCTCTCTCCCTCTCACCATAGCAGCTGCAATCTCTTCCGGGCTGTCCCCATCCAGGTCAAATCGGAAGGTCACCATCTTGCTGTTGTGGGTCTGTAGCTGGCACTCAACCACTCTGTCATTCTGGTCTGAGACCTTCAGATTCAAAGTCAGCAGAAGGGAGCAGATCAAGCCGTCTGTCATCATGCTGTGTCCCACTCTACTCCAGCCAACTGACAGTGACCAGACCGGACTTGGAGAGAAATAGACGCCACCCTAAAGTCTGATATCAGAAACCAGACTGCAGGTCAGGTGCGGTGGCTCACGTCTATAATCCCAGCACTTTGGGAGGCCAGGATGAGAGGATTGCCTGAGCCCACGGGTTCAAGACCAATCTGGGCAACTTGGCGGGACCTCATCTCTAAAAAAAATGAAACCAGACTGGCTGCCTCTGGGGTACCAGTCACACACTGCTGCTCCCTTTTCTGGTTGCCCTCCCCATGCCCTTGACAGTTCCCTGCTGGCCCAGTAGATTGCTTTCCATCTCTCATGCCCCTTCCTTACACTTGTGACCCGCAGCCGGGATCGGGGTCTGCGCCGGAGGTTCCGCCCTAGGGGTCTCCTCATTCGTCCCATCCCTTCTCCTATGTCACTAAGGCCTGATGCTGCATCTGAGGCATAGCTGGAAAAGGAAAAGGAGACAGAAGGAGTGTCAGAGTGGACCCGGGGACCCCAGAGCTCCATATGTCCTACCCAGGTACCCCAACTTGTCCTAGAACATACCTGTCCCCAGTAGAAAAGTCACTGCCAGGGCCAGAACGTGGAATGGATAGGGCAAACGCCTGAAACAGGGTAAGGGTTCATGAGGTCATGGAGAGACAACTGCTGGAGTCTAGGGAGATGGAGTCAAGGATGCTGAATGGACACTAGGGAGACACAGTTGGGGAAGATGAGGACAACAGTGGTGGATTACCAGGGATGTGGGGCTGGGTCACGAGGCTGGGTTTCACAAAGAGGGTGATAGGTCAAAAGTTTGGAATGGCTGGGAGCCCCCCATGTGACCCCTCTCACCGAGGGCAGGCAGAGCTGGGATTCAGCGGGGCTGGATGGCACCCCCCCAGAGGGCTGAAGGGCGGGGTCTGAGGCATCCAGGAAGCCGGAGGAGCTGAGGTAGCCATCAGTCTCGCAATCCGCTGGTTGGGGAGGGAGGGGATCAAAAGAGGGGAAATAAAGAGGAGTGGTGGCAGAGGAGGTGGCCAGCCTGGACAAGGAGGGGCCTGGAGTTGTGGGGGCATTCGGTCCCAGAGGGAGCTTATGGCTAGACAGGAAGGCAGGGTGACAGTGCTGCTGGGTTGAACTTCTGGGGAGGAGGGGCAGGCCAAGGGTCCTGGGACCTAAGCCCCGAGGTCAGGGTGACTTACAGGTGGTGGATGAGTAGCTGGCATGGCGAAAGAGGAAGGGCTGGTGCTGGTCTGCCTCTGGCTCCTCGGGCTCAGGAGGAAAGACACTGGGAGGCCCAGATGTCAGGGGGACAGTTGCTGGTGGAGGTCCTGGCTCGGGTGGGAGGGCCTCCAGCTCCCTAGCTTTGCGCAGCTTCTCACGCTTTCGCTGGATGGCGGCAACCCGTTCACGCACTGCGCGGGCCACTGGCTGGTAATCAGCTTCACAGACTAAGCCCAGAGCCACCTGGAGTTGGGAGGGTGAGGGACACAGTTTGGGACCCCCTCAAAGATGTGGCCAGTCACTATGGAACATGCCTGTAATCCCAGCACTGTAGGGGGCTGAGGTGGGAAGATCATTTGAGGCCACTAGTTTGAGACCAGCCTGGGCAACATAGTGAGACCCTTGTCTCTACCAAAAAAAATGTTTTTAATGAGAAAATTGAGGGGAAAAAACCCCCCAACAGGACGCCTTGGGGCCTCCAGGATACAGAAGAAAGGAACCAACATTGACTGACCCCCCACTGTGTTCTTAGCTAGCAACTCCTTACATTATCATCATGAAATCCTGCCAATAACCTTGTGAGCTAAGTCTTATCAGCCCCACTTTAGAGATTAAGTGAAGTGACCAGTTCATGGTGATACAGTAAATCAGTGGTTCTCAATGTGGGAAAGAGACATGGCAATATCTGGAGACATTTTTAGTTGTCACAACCAGATGGAAAGTACTACTGAAACTAATAAGGTGAAGCCAAGGGTTCTTCTCAACATCTTGCCATGCACACGACAGTCCCCAAAACAAAGATGTCAATAGTGGCAAGGTCAAGAATCCCTTGTAAGTACGTAATGGACCAGGACTGGATCTCAGGTCAAGCGGGGCCGTGCTATGGAGACCTGCTCTGATGCCACATGTCAAACACGTTCTCAGGTTCTTGGCCCACCGTGGATGATCCCACCCTTACAACTGCCATTTCTCTGACAAGAATCTGCCATTTCCCTTCCTTCTCCCTCAGGACTTCCTAAGCCAGTACCCAAGTTTCTGCCCCCACAGCATTGTATGCCCCTCCCCTTCCACCAACTTCTGCTCATCACCTCCTCATTCCTTTCAACCACACTCTGGGGTGAGTAAAGAAGGTGGGGCAAGACAATCTGATTTAAAACTCAGCTGGGCTCGGTGGCTCAGTCTGTCATCCCAGCATTTGGGAGGCTGAAGCGAGTGGATTGCCTGAGTCTGCGGGTTCGAGACCCAGCCGGGCAACTTGGCAAGCCCTCATCTCTACAATAAATAAAAAATTAGCTGGGTGTGGTAGCGCGCGCCTGTAGTTCTGGCTACTTGGAAGGCTGAGGCAAAAGGATTGCCTGAGCCCAGCAGGTCAACACTAGGGTGGCTGTGAGCGTACCACTGCACTCCAGCCTGGGCAAAATAGCAGAGTGAGACTCAAACTCAAAAAAAAAAAAAAAGAAAACATCTCAAAACGTCTGTCTGATGGCAGATGTTTTTTGAGGTCAAGTCTATCAGAATCTCGGAGCTTGGGACCAGGATTTTTTTTTGTTTTGGGGACCAGGTTTTTAAATTTATTTTTTATTTTTTTTTAAATTAATGGTTTAATGGACATTGAAGATTTTTATTTTTTAAAATAAGCTTCTCTGGTGATCAAAGCATGTGGCTACAGTGTCCCTGGATGATGCAGACTCCAGCTGTCTCTGACCTACATCACACCCCCCGATCCCTGTACCCTGCCCCTGCCTCTGCACTCATGGTATTTCAGACACTCCTGTCCGAGGGCGATGTGCCCACTGCACCCCTGCCTAGCATGCTCTCTCCTGGGTATCCACGTGACTGGCTTGCTCCCCCACTGCACTCATCTCCCTCCAAGATGCCACCTCACCATGAGGCCTTTCCAGATCAGAACCCCAAAAGAGAGCAGTGCCCTGTCCTGAGCCCTGGGCTTTATCCCTTACGGAGCTTACATCACCCCACATGTTACATACGTGTTTGCTGTCTTCCTTGTTCGATATCGGTCCCTCAGCACAGGGGCCTGTCCATCTATCTCACTCACTGCTACATTCTCAAGGTCAAAACAGTGTCTGGCTCCCAGTAACTGCTCAGTAAATGTGTTAAATGGATTAATTACATTTTACAGAATCTATTAATGATCATGTCTGTAGAAAGGCTGTAAAGAGACCATCTTCATAAAACTCATACTCTATGAGACATTAACTGATTTAAGGAAAACCTGTATTTAAAAAAAACAATGTCCACAGCACCATACATCAATTTGATATTTAGGTAACTTTAGCAGATAATTTAACAGAACCATTAAACAATCAAACTACAATGAAAAGTTTTTCTTAAAAAACCTAATAAGCTTATTTTATTTATTTATTTATTTTTTTGAGTTGGAGTCTCACTCCATCGCCCAGGCTGGAGTGCAGTGGCATGCTCCTGGCCACTGCAGCCTCAAGCTGCTGGGCTCCGGCAATCCTTCCTCCTCAGCCTTCCAAGTAGCCAGAACTACAGGTGTGCACTACCACACCCAGCTAATTTTTGATTTATTGTAGAAACGAGGTCTCACCAAGTTGCCCGGATGGCTCTCAAACTCGCGGGCTCAGGCATTCCACTCATCTCGGCCTCCCAAAGTGCTGGGATTACAGGTTGAGCCACCGAGCCCGGCTGATAAGCTTATTTTTAACACATGCTCCTTACCAAAGGGTATAAAAGACCCACATTTTTACTTTTCTGATCTTAAATAAAAAAATTTGACATGCCCTAAAATCCTGCCACCTATTTATCCCTGAAGCTGATTTTCTGGAGGTGGTGATACTCAAGTTGTAGAAACATTCTTAGTGCCTATGTTACCTTTATGTCTATTATACTTTGCTGCCTTTTCTAAAAATTTTATCTTGATAATCTTCAATACTGAAGTAAATTCTTTGATTTTATTTATTTTGTTTAATTTTTTAAAAATTAGAGATGGGGTCTGGCTATGTTGCCCAGGCAGATCTCAAACTCCTGACCTCTAGTGATCCTCCCTCCTCAGCCTCCCAAAGTGCTCAGATTATAGGTGTGAGCCATCAGCCTCAGTCCAGTGTTGAAATAAACCAAGAGTGAAACACAGTTGGATGTAAACTCATACTATCTTGTGGTATTAAATGAATTTTCACCTATGAATATTGCTCAGTAAATGATCTTTGTTTTGCTAGCCTATAAAGAGGTGTGACTTCTCCACAGACAATGCAGACAGCATTCTGCCTTGGGCTTTTAACTCATCTGCTTAAAAAGCTCCTGTCCAATTTACAATCAACATTCTCAAATGTGAGAAGAGGACTCTTCACTCTCAGGAAAACATAGAGTATACATACAGGGAGGGCAGATGAGACAGAGTTACCTGTGTGTGTTCGCAGGTGTTTCTTTAGCTGAGACACATCCATGAATTTGCGATGGCAGTGGTTGCATTCCGGTAATGAGTGGCCTTGTCGCAACAACAAAAAAAGTGTCAGTGCATATATGCTGTCCCTGCATTTCTTCAGTGATTTGTGTTAAAGCACTTCCCTGAAAAATAATCACTTTAAATATGGCACTTTAACAACAAAATCTTTTTTACTAACTTGGTAACAGTTCATATTTTCCTCTACACCTCAACTCACTGCATTTCCCAAGAGGGCTAGGACCCTTCTATTTCTCTTAAATGTAATCTCCTTTTTTCCCTCAAAGTGCTGGTGTGACTGTGGCCACACATGATCTCAAGTGACCACCTCCAACCCGTGTTTATTTCTGATCAGTTGGCAGGAAAGAAAAAGGACGATGGGCAGAACCAGGCAGAAGAAAGCCCAGGCTGACAGTCAGCCACGGGGAGATGTCTCTGCCCAGGTACCACTAACAGCCAATCAGTTGAAGCCCCCTTGGGAGAATGGTGTTTTTGAAAATACCAATTCTGGTAGCTGGGTGCGGTGGATCAAGCCTGTAATCCCAGCACTTTGGGAGGCTGAGGTGAGAGAACTGCCTGAGCCCAAGGGTTCGAGAACAGCCTGGGCAACTTGGCGAGACCTCATCTCTACACTAAAGCAAAAAATTAGCCGGGCGTGGTAGCACCCACCTGTAGTTCCGGCTACTTGGAAGGCTGAGGCAGAAGGATTGCCAGAGCCCAGCAGAACGTGAGCGTGCTACTGCCTGGGAGATGGAGTGAGACTCCAACTCAAAAAAAGAAAATGCCAATTCTGTCAGGTTTCTGTGTGCGGCACCAAACATAAAAACTAAATATAATTCACACGGCAGCACAGATGTACATAAGAACATACAATGTAGATTGCTTAGGATTCTTTTCCCTATACCTACGATACGAATCTAAGGTTTCAGAAGCAACTTGTATTTGCATTTCTTCACCACAATCCACGTTTTCTTTCTTTACTGTACCTGTGTGAACTCGGTAATGGCTCTTTAGTTGTCTTTTTTGGCTGAAATATTTTCCACATTGATCACAGGTAAAAGACTTCTGTCCTGCCAAAAAAACCAAAACACTAAAACATGCAAAATACTATAAAGAACTAGGATGTTCATTAATAGGGTAAGTACAACAGTGTGCCAGGTCCCCATTTTCTACAAGTGGCACAAGTGATTTGTCTATAAACTCAAAAGCCTTTAGAGTCTACCTCATAAATGTGCAAAGGTATGTAAGGCAATAAGGAGTGGCGGGGACTGGGACAGAAACAGAGAATTCAAGTTTCCCCCAAAGGCATTCAAAGGAATATAACTCTAAACTCTGGTGGTTTAATAAAACACGTTTGCAGGCTGAATTCCCAGCAGCCAGTTTATAAGCTCTATCTAGTATAAGGATCAGAACTCTAAACTGCATTCTATCAGCTGCATAATCCAGTCTTTCAATAACATCATGTGGGAAATGATGACAGGCTGAGAAACATGGTTTCGGTCTTGGTGATGCCCACCCTGGGAAATGGGAACCTGGTGGTTTTTGGCCCTCTGGTGAAAGCCCAGCTACCTGAGTGCAGGCTCATATGCTCCAGGAGTGAGTGCTTGGTGGTCAGAGCCTTGCCACACACGGTGCAGGTGTACGGCCGCTCGCCGGTATGCATCCTGGTGTGGACCTGTAGAGAGTGCTTCTGGGCAAAGCCTTTTCCACACTCATTACATTTGAAAGGTCGCTCCCCTGGAACAAGAGCCCCAGAAGCACAGCGTAAGCAAGAACCCGCATGTCTTTCTGTCCCTCCCAAATGAAATTAACAGTCAAGAATTTCTCTTAAACGGCACACATCCAAAGGCTAAAGGAACACACGAGATGACATCAGCAGGAAGATCCTGGAAGCTGGAACAGATGGATCCAAAGCCAACAGTGAGCACTGAGATAACAACCTAATTTTTAGGATACAGCCCCCTAAAGACTCACAAATTGGTGGCACCTGCTGTCTCTGGAAATAGTGGGGAGGGAGGATGACAGATGGCTTCAAAGGTAGTGAAGCCCCCAATCTAGTCTCCCACTCCACAAAACCACGAGACTGGCCCTCTCCCCAAAAGAAGATGGAGAACGGTCTCTGAAGAGGGTAAAAACTAATGGTCTCGGGGTTGCCAGGCACAGCTGAGTAGGATCCTCACAGGGAGAGAAAGTCGACGTTTACCTTTGGAATAATGAGCCAGGCCTCATGGAGTAGGGAGAGAGGAAGCATCTTCCTGGAATGTGAAAGGCCGAGGTAAGAGTGAAGACATGTGGTCAGGCATCAGCCAGGAAGTGGGTCCAGACACGCCATTTCCAGCAAGAGCAGTTTTATAGGCTCTCTACACACACACAGCATGCTGTTGGCAGCTTTTACTAACTCGCTCTCATGTATAATTAAACATGATTTTTAAAAAAAGTCACCAGGCATTCAAGGAAAGCTTTAAAGTAGAGACAGATATCAAAACAAACAAGAAGAAAAAAATAAGCAACGTGCCTGGGGTGAAGAAAATGTTAAAAACTAACAAGTGTTATTTTCATTTTTTTTTTTTTTTGAGTCAGGGTCTCACTCTGTCACCCAGACTGGAGTGGCATGGTCAGAGTTCACTGTAACTTCGACCTCCTAGGCTCAGGCGATCCTTCTACCTCAGTCCTCCAGAGTAGCTGGGACTACAGGCGCATGCTGCTATGCCGGCCTAATTTTTTGATTTTTTATGTAGACGAGGTCTCACTATGTTGCCTAGGCAGGTCTTGAACTCCCGGGCTCAAGCAATCCTCCCACCTGGGCTTCCCAAAGTGTTGGGATCACAGGCATGAGCCATGGTGCCCAGCTGTGTGTCATCATTAACATGCTCACAGAGATAAGAATCTACACTGTGAAATAAAAAGAGAATTTGAATTAAAAAAAAAACTTTAGACAACAGAAAAGGTTCCTGGAAGTAAACAAATAACAGCAGAAATAGAAAACCCATGAGGGTTGAAAGCTAAAGTTGGTCTCTCTGGAAAGCAGAGCAAAAATTAATAAAAAACATGACAGAAAAGAAAGTTAGAGAATGGGTCCAAAAGGTTCAACAACCAAACAGCAGCTCTGGAAAGAATAGAGAAAACAGGGAGAGGAAGTCATCTACGAAATAATTCAAGAAAATTTTCTGGAGCTGAAAGACAGTTTCCAGAACTGTAAGGATTTACCTGGTATTTACTCACATGGGAGAAAACAGGTCTACACTAGAGCAACTGACTGCAAAATGTCAAAACACCCATGCTCCTAGACTTAAGATAGGGCTGCGTACCTGATAAACCCATCATAAGTTGAAAATATCTTAAGTCAAAAATGTACTTACTACCCTGTGCAGTATGCGTCGTTGACCCTGGTGACCACATGGCTGCCCTGCACAGCCCATGAGAGTACTGTCCTGAATATCATTAGCCCAGGAAAGATCAAAATTCGGAATTCTAAGTACGGTTTCTACTGAATGCGTATGGCCTTCTCACACTGCAAAGTCAAGCAACTGTAACTCAAACCATCACAAGTCAGGGATCGTCTGTGCTGGGGGTCAAAGAGAAGCTCACACATGCTATTTTTTTCTTAAGTCTTGTAGAATGATTTAACTGTTAACTATGCACATATAAATTATGGATAAAAATAACCAAAATACAATCTAGTATAGTTCAACAAATATTTCTCAAGTATTTACTTTGCTCAAAGTAACAGAATTCAGGGCTTTCAACCTATGTGTAGGTAAAAATCTCTGGGGAGCTTTTAAAAGCACCAAGACAATTAAGTCAGAAGCTCTGGGGATGGGGCCCAGGCACTGATAGTTTTAGGCGATTCTAATTTGCAGGCTGAGAACCACAGCACCAGATGCTGCTGGACAGCAAGTGGCTGCTGGGTGACAGAAGAGTTGATCACCTGTCACTACAGCCTACAACTAAACTGAGAGACAGAAGAGTGGAAACCACAACTTGACCCAGAGCAGAGTGAGTAGTTATAACTAAACACCTGAGTAGGCTCAAAGGAGGAAGGGATTTCAGGCTTGGGCTGCACTGTTCAATATCCACATGTGGCTATTCAAATTTATTATTATTATTATTATCATTATTATAATAACTAAGTCAGGGTCTCACTGTCACCCAGGCTGAAGTGCAGCAGCACATTCATGGCTCACTGCAGCCTTGATCTCCTGGGCTCAGGTGATGCTCCAGCCTTAGTTTCGCAAGTAACTGAGAGGTATGTGCTATTATGCCCAGCTAATCTAAAAAAAATTTTTGTAGAGACAAAATCTTGCTATGTTGCCATGCTTGTCTCAAACTCCTGGGCTCAAGCAATCCTCCTACTTGGGCCTCCTAAGTGCTGGGATTATAGCCAGTTATTCAAATTTAAATTAGCTAAAATAAAATTAAAAATTCAGCCTCTCAGTCACACTAGCCACAATTCAAGTGCTCAAAGTCCACATGTGGCCAGTGACACCATATCAGACAGCAGAGATACAGAACATTCCCACCATCACACGAGAGCTAGAGAGGCCCAAAGGGAGAAGCATTTACAAGCCAGATGGCGGAGCTAGAAAGCTGTCCACACAGACCAGTGCAAAAGCATGGCCATGGTCAAGATGAGGAATGTGTGAGAATCAGAGAGCAAAGTACATCAGGATAGAGCATGATGAATGGATGTTAAAGCCTTGAACCAACAACTCCAAATAAGAGGGGTTCTGCGCTGGGCACAGTGGCTCATGACTGTAATCCCAGCACTTTGGGAGGTGGAGGGGAGAGGATTGCCTGAGTCCAGGGGTTCGAGACCAGCCTGGGCAATTTGGCAAGACCTCATCTCTACAATAAAAATAAAAATAAAAATATTAGCTGGGCATGGTGGCACGTGCCTGTAGTTCCAGCTACTTGGAAGGTTGAGGTGGAAGGATTGCCTGAGCCCAGCAGGTCAAGGCTGGAGGGCCGTGAGTGTGCCACTGCACTCCAGTCTGGGTGACAGAGTGAGACTCTGACTCCAAAAAAAAAAAAAAGAGGGTTTCTGGAACCAGGCTACCTGGGTTCGATCCCAGTCTTGTTCCTAATGGGTGAGTTATTAAGTCCTTTAGAACTCTGTTCATCTACCTCGCCTCCTGGGTTCAATCCCACCCCTGTTCCTAATGGGTGAGTTATTAAGTTCTCTAGAACTCTGGTCATCTACCTTGAACGACTGCTGTGAAAATTAAATGCGGTAACGCGTATAAAGGCCCTTCGCATGGAAGTTACACAATAAATGAAAGCTACTATTATCACCACTACACCAAATTCCAAAACACACTGCAATAAGCTTTGAAAGCATAATTACCTGTGTGGCTCCTCTGGTGGATCGCTAAAAAGTGATTGTACTTGAAAACTTTGCCACAGTCCTTACAACGGGCCTCAGGGACGCCAGGGCGCCTTCTCCTTCCACAGACCCTCTTGGCTGATACCTGGTCATCCTCATCCCCAACGAGTTTGTAATCTTTGAGTTTGACGGATCTGCGAATCCTCCGCTTGCTGTACCGACTCTGGCCGTCCTGTCCATCCTGAGTCTTGGGATCACAGTTCTCATCTTTTTCTGCTGGCATTTCCTCCACTCTACCGGGCTCACAAGCAGGCTCAGAGTCTTCCTTTTCTTTTTCTGCAAGCTGCTCATTCAGTACACTGCTATCTCCATTAACCACAAAGTTTTGTCTATTCTGAACTGAATTGTTCACTCTTAGCTGTATTTCCTCCTCTGCGGCCAGTTCTGATTTCTCCTCCTGCAAGTTATTGACTTTTTTTGGTCTTCCCCGTTTCCGCTTTGGGGGTTCATTTTTCTTATTAGAAATAACAACCACTGGAGTGCCAGCAGTGTTCAAAGTTGTTGGCTTTGGAGAGCTATGATTATTTTGGAAATCTGTATAAGCCTTCACCAGGTCATAGACTTTTAAAAACTGAGCAGTAGCCAGGATTTGTTCTGTACTTTTCTCACTGGCGTGGAGATAACCCGTGTAGATAAATTCCAGCAGGATACCAAAGGTGTCAGCAACCATGCCCTCCAGCATATAAATGGACTGGCCGATCTCCCCCTCTTCTGCAAACATCATCGAAAAGTATTCACTACTGGCAGCAAGTAAGGCTTTATGGGCTCGAAAATGCACATTCTCCACGATTAAAGTAATGTCACAGAGGAAGCCTTTCTTCCTCTGATCTTCAAAACTGGCCAGGACAGTGTCACTGTGAGTGTCTGAGTGTACAACAAGCTTCCCAGAAGACTCCGGGGATGTTCCTGCCATTTTCAGATGTATTTCAGATTTGGCCTGAATTAAGGGAAAAAATATTAATCCCAGCCCACATGAGCCTACTACTCACATCGTTCATTGACTTTTACCATTACCATTTTAGAAGTCTATTTAAAAACTTCGCTTTGAATTTTTCTTACACCATTACCTAGCTGGTCAATTTCCAACATCCATGTAACCTCTCAGGGGCCGTTTTCTCCCCTAAAACGCAGCAATGGGCTCAACCATCTCTCGTCCTTCGAAGCGCTAACTTTCTTTTTTTTTTTGAGTTGGAGTTTCACTCAGTCGCCCAGACTGGAGTGCAGTGGCCGCTCCCGGGCCACCGCGGCCTCGACCCCGCTGGGCTCCGGCGATCCTTCCGCCTCAGCCTTCCAAGAAGCTGGAACTACGGGCGCGCGCTACCACACCCGGCTCATTTTTTTGATTTATTGTAGAGATGAGGTCTCGCCCAGTTGCCCAGGCGGGTCTCGAACCCACGGGCTCAGGCAATTCACTCACCTCGGCCTCCCAAGGCGCGGGATTACAGGCTGAGCCACCGAGCCCGGCCGAGCACTAACTTTCTATGGCTGCACAAACACCGCAAGGAAAGAACTACGCCGTCTCCATCTCACACATCATTTGGGCACTTCGCCTGTGGGAACAAAACAAACAAGAAAAAGGTGAAGAAAATGTCTACGTGCAAAGTGAACTTGGGGTGGCTGCCATAACACAGTAACGTAGGCTGCGTGGGGCCTGGCTTTGGAAGGACGGCTGGCGCCTGGCGGCGCAGAGCCCCCCGGAGCAGGCGGCGCGGGGAAAGCCCCGGCTCGGGCGCAGGCCTCGAGAGCCCATCAAAGCGGCGGACGGCGGGGGAGAGGAAGCCGCGGGTCCCAAGCGCACGGGCGGCGGACCTACCTCTCAGGGCCGCCCGGAGCGGTCCAGGTCGCTGCCGACCCACCGGTGGCCTCCCCGCGGAGCCTACGCCCGCCCTCCGCTCGGCTCGGCCCGGCCCGCCTCTGGAGCTTCTCCGCCGCCGGGCTTCTGCCCTTGCGCCGCCGCCGCCGCCGCCGCGCCGCCAAGCCGGAAGCGCGGCGCCGTGAGCCTACTGCGCGCGGACGCCGGACCACGTGGCCCGCGGATGCGCTCCTGGCAGCGGGAGGCATGAGCAGGGCGTGGGGCGGGGCGTGCGCTGCAGCGGAGGGGCGGTGTCGGTGATGGAGGTGCGGCATGGGCGGTGAGTGGGCGGAGCGTAGGACGGGGCGGGGCATGAGCAGTGGAGGGGCCAGGCGTGGGCGGGGCGTGGGCGGGGCGTGGGCGGGGCGGGCGCTTGCGGCTCGAGCGTGTGGCCAGGCGGGGAGATCCCAGGTCGGTGTGGACTTTGCGGTGAATTAGAGGCAAGGGACAGGAATGGTGTTGTAACCCTGCAGTTTGGGAAGTTTTAAATCGCATTCAACTGTTAGCGCCTCACCGACATCTTAATCTATTTATCTCTTCCCAAACGCCCAATTTGAAGTTAAGTTCTTGAGTGTGTGAAGGAATAAAATCGCCTTTACCATCATTATTATCATCTAATGCTAACATAATAACTATTATTTACCTTCTAAATATTTCTCGCATCTGCCTCCTTTTCCTCCCCACCTCCGATCCAAGGGAGTAAAGAGAGCACTCTAACCTTTCAAGCCTGGATTCCGAGAGATCTTGGACAAATGACTTATGCTCATGACCTGCTTACCTTCTTGTAAAATGGAGCTGTGAACATTAGTACCAGCTTGGTAGGGCTGCTGTGGCATAAACAAGTTTAAGTGTGTAATGGGCTTATTAATTGCCTGGTTTAAGTCGTCTGCTATGACTAAAATGATTATTATTCAGACTTTCATCCTCTCTTCAATAGACTGTTAAGGGTTTCTACTGCTGTTTTATCTGCAGTATCCTTCCCTTTACTTCACAGGAGTACAGAAGATCTCTCCAAGTACAAGTAAAATCCAGAGACTAGTCACTCCCCTGCTTAGAATCCCTTGTGGCTCCCACATGCCCTCTGGATAAAATCCAAGCTTCTTTTTTTTTTTTTTGAGTTGGAGTCTCACTCTGTCGCCCAGGCTAGGGAGCAATGGCATGCTCACAGCCACC
>CAUYQG010021315.1:0-24695 GCA_963574415.1 Tarsius wallacei
TATTTTTTTTTTTTTGAGTTGGCGTCTCACTCTGTCGCCCAGACTGGAGTGCAGTGGCCACTTCCGGCCACTGCAGCCTCAACCTGCTGGGCTCTGGCGATCCTTCCGCCTCAGCCTTCCGAGTAGCCGGAACTACAGGCACGCGCTACCACGCCCGGCTAATTTTTTTCATTTATTGTAGAGATGAGGTTTCGCCTGCCCAAGTGGGTCTCAAACCCACGGGCTCAGGCAATGCACTCACCTCAGCCTCCCAAGGCGCGGGATTACGGGCTGAGCCACCGAGCCCGGCTAATAAGTACTTTCGTATACTTTTTGGGAAGCTTTTGTTTTGTGTGTGTGCGTGTGTACTTGGTAGGGAAGCAAAATGTTTTTCTTAAAATGGTTTGCAGTGAAAACAAGTTTTAAACATTTGTCTCCCAGCAATTCTTTTTTTTTTTTTTTTAGTTGAAGTCTCACTCCTTCGCCCAGGCTGGAGTGCAGTGGCACACACGCTCACAGCCACCCCGGCTTCGACCTTCTGGGCTCCAGCAATCCTTTCGAGTAACCGGAAATACAGACGTGTGCTACCACGCCCAGCTATTTTTTTATTTTATTGTAGACACGAGGTCTTGCCAAGTTGCCTGGGCTGGTCTCGAACCCGTGGGCTCAGGTAATCCACTCACCTCAGCCTCCCAAAGTGCTGGGATTACAGGCTGAGCCACCGAGCCTGGCCCATTATAACATACCTATTAAAAAATTTCAATTAATTCTGCAATGCAGCCAACATATTTTGTTATTTTGGTGATGTTCTTTGGAGGAAAGCTTTTTATGAAAACATAAGTAATCAACTATTAATTTAAACCAAAAAAGGAATACTTATTTACTTTTTTTCAGGTCTATTTAATAAATGAAAGGCATTGTGGTATAAAGTAGTTCAGGCATCTTCGTATATGAGAAATCAATTTCAGTAAAAAGTGCAAGTTTAAAAGTTTTAACAAATATACCCTCAATAAAGTTAAAAGGCCTTGATATTGGAAATTAAGGTATAAATATTCAAAATATTCATTCAAAGGAGCTTATAGAGTAAAAATTGCAATGCTGAATACTATCAAATGTGATTAAAATAAGTGTGGACTAAGTGTGTATTGATGTGAATAGTAGCTGCAATTTGGAGAAAATTTGAATGAGTGGGCAGAAACTGATCTCTTCCCCAACAAACAGCAGACAGGAATGCTTCCCACCTCAGTGAAGGCCAAGTGCAGATCATCATTGGATAAATGTTTGTTTTGTTCTGTGGGAGAACTTACGCTTTTACCTGCTGCTTTACAGAAGAATGTAAAAGATTAGAGATTTTTATCGGCTTTTAAGAAAGAATCCCCAGTACGTTGAGATGATTTAATAAGAATACATGCCATGAAATGGTAATAATTAGCTGATTGTGATATTAAATTAAAAATACAAGAACTTGAAAACATAGGCACACTTCCACATATAGAATGCTATGGTTCCATTATTTTGCTGTCTTGCGAAAAGTCACACAGGGTATATGATAAATATGAATGCATAAATAATTAATTTTAATCTATTTTTCCAGCCTCTCCTCAACAGGCAACAATTCTTCCAAACACATAAAAGAACATTTTTAAAAAGCGAAGTCTTCTTGTTTCAAATTGAATCTATGCTTGAGTTTTTTCCATTCCCATCTTCATTTTTGGTATTGTTCATGTAAACTCAGCAGGTAAAATGGAAAAGAACTGTTAGAATGATCTGGCCAAACATTAAACTTCTGTAAAATGGTTTAAAAGCAACATTAAAAATTTTCAGAAAAAGAGGAGGCATATTTAACAAGGAATGTGATTCGGCATTGTACATTTACAGCAGGATGTGAATACTTTTGTTTGGACAACTGCAGTGGGTAGGATATTTCTCTTTTCTTTCCTGTTCATAGAATTTTTAACAGTGGATTAATATTTTTGGATGATATTCAAAATGTACAAAATTGAAAGACTAATGCTATAAGTTCTATCATCCACAGCTTCATTTAGGAAACCTTGTTTGAAACAGTGATATAGAAATGTATTTTTGCTGCCCTATTACTGTTCTTTCTCATAAGTTCAATTTACAGCAAATATATGAATAGTGTATTTTTAGAATTAATAGTAAATTTGACATTTTTTCAGGGGTTAATGTTATTCAGATAATCATCATACTCCAAACCCCATGATAGATATGTAATGTCAGATCTTTTTCAAGTTCTGAATAAAAGGATATATTATTTCCTACTAGCTTGTCTCCAAAGGTGTGGCATTCTTCTGCTTGACTTGGCATATTGAACAACTGCCAGCAGGAAGTGAACACAGCTCTGCCTAGGCAGCAGATAGCTGTGCCTTTTTGTTTATCGGTTTCTTTTTCATCCTATTCTGCCCGTTTCCTTCAAGGCACTTAAGAACTTTTCTATGTACATTACGCAGCATACACCAATCTGAGGAAACCACTGTGCAATTGTTTTAAAAACCAACACTACCCTGTTCGCAATAGCTTTTATTAGTGTTTTTGGCTGACCTCTTAAAAAAAAAAAAAAAGAAAGTCAACCAAATTCAAATTGTAAGAAGCAAAGTCTGGTGTAAATCGTTGAACAAATCATTTCAGTATAAATGGGGCACTGATGATGGGGTTCTGCATAAGCCAGGCTTGTGGCTTCTCTTATTTTTCCTTATTTTCCTGTTCTAGCCACGGAAGTAATGCACAAGCTTACAAAGAGGGTCTCTCTAAGGGTATGGTCCACAGACTTTGAGTCCTTTGGTCTGGGAGGACACATGAACAGATAAGTTTCTTTTTAGAGTAATTAGAATAAGCAGCTAATTAAAGGCATCTTGGCACTTCAGTACACGAAACAGGCTAAAGTTGCTCTGCTGTCTTCAAGCTTGAAGTACTGCCAACGTGGAATAGTCCAGAAGATTTTTGCTGCTAGGAAGGTGGTTATGTTGGATTTCTATTTAAGTTTGTGAAGTAAAACTACTGATGACAAACAGTAATACTTCAGCAGTAAACACGTTACTAGCATTAATAGTAAAGGTTATAGTAATACTTCACTAGTAATACTACTGATGATTAATTGTAATATTTTGTTTTTCCTAAGCGAATTGCGGTATGCACCAAGGTATTTACATTTCTTCCCATCTGGCTCTAAATTGCATTTTTCTTCAGTAATATTTTTAAAAGTAATGTTCAACGGTAATTTTACATTATAAGCCATATTTCTACCCCAGATGAATATTACCAATCTCCTTGGCATGAAGTTCAAGACCCTTGATGCCTGATTTGCCTTTAGGGGTACTGGATAGACTTTGCTGGATGCTAGTCTTTGATCTATTTAGGGTGACTGGTTATCTGCACCAGGTACTTTGAAGTTGGAAGAGTCAGAATACTTACAATCAAGGTTCTTGGTGGGAAATTTTTAATTTGACACTGATTCTGAATGCAAATACTATGAAAGAGCTAAATCATAAGTGGGCCATGCTTCCTCTTTATTTGCTATCCCTTTTATGATTATTTGTACCCACTTCTGCAGACCCTCTGGCTGCCTATTATGTTCCCACTGACTCTGTCCCTTCTTCCACGGTTAGTTCATGCCTTATCCAGGCCTAAATCTGCAGGGGAAGGCTGGACAGTGAACAAGAAAAAAGAGACCTAAAGAAAGAAGCTCTTTCTTTCTCTGTCTACCACTACATTCAACTTAACTTTAATATTTCCAATTAACAAGGACACTCAAGAGTTTTTCCAGAAGGAATAAGCAAGTCTCCTGACGGAACATGATCTTTCTAGGAGAAACCCAGATCTGAAAGGGAAATGGCTCTGAGAACTAATACATGAGAAAGAGTTATAACTTTTAAGCTGGGAAAACAGAACTCCTTTGCTTATAGAAAAAAAAAAAAGGTGAATCTTCCTAAGTTGAGATTGGCACACAGTACTTGCTATGGTCGGAACATTCCTTTCTTTCTTTTTTTTTTTAATACATATTTTTTATTTTAAAATTGTGGGGTACAGTTAAGGGTTAGGTATACAAATATGCATTGTGCATGTACCCTGCATTCCTTTCAAGATCATATTGAAATCCGAACTCCCAAGGTGATCGCAATAGGAGGTGAGGCCTTTGGGAGGTAATTATGTTATGGAAGTAGTGCCCTCACGCACAGGATTGTGTCCTTACAGAAAAGACTCCAGAGAGCTTGTTCACTCCTTCTACCATGTGAGGATGTGGTAAGAAGGTGCTGTCCTTAAGACAAAGCAGGTCCTCATCAGAGGACTAAATCTGCCAGCAGGTTGATCTTGGACTTCGCCAGCCTTCAGACTGAGAAACAAATTTCTGTTGCTTATAAGCCATTCAGGTTATGGTACTTTCGTTATAGCAGACTGAAAAAAAGATGAATCAGTACCAACCTCACAGACATGTGAGAATGAAGTGTGACAGTAGCACAGAAAAATGCATCCCAGAACAGTAATCCATAACGTTACTATGAGGTAGTTTTGCCCCATCCACTTAGTGAGAGAGGTTCATTCCTCCACCAACCACCAGAATCAGAGAGGGCTTCGACGGTGGAATGCCCAGTGCTGATATATTTGCTGAAGGAGTGTCGAGTTGGTGGTGGCAACATTTAAAAGGACAGCCCAGAAGCTGGCAGTCCTATCAGCAACAATATGGCAGAAGATATTATTACGACTTGGGACCAATGATATTATATGAATAACACCCACTGCCGTCACTGGAAGGGTTACCAAGGCAACAGTGCAGCGACAGCACCGTTATTTTGATGTGGGGTGACAGGCTATTAACAAGGTTAGGGGATTCAGTAATGAGAGTTGGTGAGAATACTTAGTCCCATCCCAACCTGATCTGCCCTTCCCAACCTGCCACGAAACGGGATGCTAGCGAACAGAAGATGTTGTACGAAGAAGATCCAGGCTTCAAAGTATTTATTCTAATGGGAATTTTTCTCTATAAGAAATGTCTCGTTTGCTCTAGTTTTTTGTTTTCTTGTTCATACCCATACGGTTGGTAGACTCATCAACGTACGAATTACTTTCTTTTTTTTTTGTTTTTAGAAAGCAGGATTTATTGAGAGGACAGAGAAGCTCCCACGGAGGGAGTGGACCCAAAGGGGTTGCCTGAATTACCTCATTTTCGTAGAGAGACGTAGCATGTTGTAGGGAGTGTGTTCCTGGACTCTTGAGTCTGAGAAGTTCGAATTCAAGTAGAACCTTTCTGCTTAATCTTCTAAGTCTTGGCTTTGTCATTTGTTAAATGCAAATAATAATAACAGTACCAACCTCACAGACATGTGAGAATTAAGTGTGATAATATCCATCGGACTCAGCATGTTAGCTAACATTAATGTGGATTAGATATTTTGTGTGACATCTAACTCGTGTTATTTCATGTGTGTCTTTTCTCTGAACCTACTGGTTGCAAGTAAAAAAAAAAGAGAGAGAGAAAATATGTTGATGGGTGGCAAAGAGTGATTATTTATTGATAATAGGTACAGGGTTATGTAGGAAAAAAGACCTAGTCCCTGATAGATTTTTTGCATTCTCATTTAAAGAAGGTCACTACTATGAAAATGACTTTTCATATGATTCTTACAAGCCATTAACCAACAAAAAGCATAATAGAGTGGAATGAGGTTTGGCACAAATAGAAATGACTTATGTAAAACCAGATATATACTAATAAAATAAATTTGCATTTTGTAAATGAATAGTGAGCCATTCTAAGTATTATGTAGCCATTAAAAAAAGGAAACGTGCAAAGACCAATGGTGGAGCTATTACCTCAAATTTCTTTTTACCTAGTGGGTATGAACCAAGTGTTAAAAATCTACTGACAACTTTCAACTTGACTGAAGAAACGATTGAAGATACTAAGTAAGGTGTGGAGGAACAGATGCATCTCCTGCTGGAGAAACATATTCTAATGTTCTTTATTTGCACATAGTGATGTAAATGAAATATTATAGACTTTGAAGCCAAGGCATACCTAAGGTTGTATCCTATATGGCTTTGGGATAATTTGCTTAATGCCTCTGAAACTCAGTTACATAATCTTTTTTTTTTAAGGTATTTTTTTATTTTAAAATTGTGGGGTACAGTTAAGGGTTAGGTATACAAATATGGATCGTTCAGGCACCCTTGTTAAGGGGTGTCCTCCTGTCCCCAGACCAGTTACATAATCTTAAACATGGGATGATAACTAACAGGATAATTGCCAAGAGGATTAAATATGTATTTCCTGGATTAGTGCAAGGTACCTGGTAGGCTCACTGAAAATGAGCTTTCCTTCTTTCTCTCACTTTCTTTATGTGCTCTCTTTTTCACTCACCCCACTCTTTTTTTTTTAAAGCAGGATTTATTAAGAGGACAGAAAAGCTCCCACAGTGGGAAGGGACCCGAGGGGGTTGACCAATCGCCCCACTCTTACAATCTCCTAGACAAGATGGAACAGCTGATTCTCACCTAAAAAGGAGCTAAAGCAAAATCCCAATGGGATCGGCTCAAAGTAACCTCCCACTCACATGTGATGATATGAATACGGTAAGATAATCTTACAATCCATTTGTTGAGAAACACTCATTTGCGCATGGACTGATCAGACTTTCCTTAGCTCAGGAAAAACAAATTCCTCTGTGTTTAGCACGCTCATCTGTGAATGTATAAAAGTGAGCCTTCTAAAAAGACATATTTCTCTATGTCTTCAAAATTCGTTTTGCCATATAAAATGAAATGGTGTTAATACAAATGGTAAATACAGTTTTCTAAATTGTTTGAGAGTCTTTCTAACTCTAAAAATTATGATTTGGGTATTAGTATGCTGACTCAATAGAGGTTGGAATGTGGAGTATTTGCTATTGTGAAATAGTTATTTCTGAGTGCAGTAGAATGATAAGAAAAGGTGGAAGAGATGCAGACACGCACATGTGTGTGTGTTTTAATTCCTCAGATTTTACTGTAAATGGATTGGAAGGGTAGATAGACATGCTGGGAAGGAAACGATGTATTTAACTCCTATATCAACAGGGTAATATCTTTATCTCTTGATACGTATTTGAGAATTGCTTTCAGACATGAAAGAGAGAAACATAACTGTTACTAATATTATTAATATTGATTAATATTAATTTGAGGAACAAAATGCTTCTGGGTATGTGAATATGTGTGCATGCACATGCTTGTACTTGTGTTTGTGTGGTACATGTGAGGGAGACAGACAGACAAAAATACAATCTCCTTTTCTTCCTCCCACCAGATGTGAGTCTTTTTCCATATTTCTTGGATAATTATATCTATTCATATATTTTGACTATTATGCTAATAAATTCATACTGTAACACACACTGAATGTTTAATGTCATCTCTGTTGGCTAGACATACGCTTACCTGAAACTCAACATGTCTAAAGCAGAACCCTTTGTGTTTCCCCCCAAAGTCTTCCTGACATTAAAAATTCAAAAATTTGGGCTTGGAAGTGTAGCCAACCACTCATAGACCACAATGCATCGTCACACATGGCAATCTGAGGATCAGCCATCTATTTGCATTTTCAAAGCTCAGGAGCTTATTATTTACTGGGTAATCCATTACATTAAAAAGAAAGGCATTGACCTACAAGACAACCCTTTCCATATACATAGAGAGAGAATCTGTAAGCAGTTAAGAGAATAATATACAGATTGTTGTCCACTACATACCAGATAGACCCCTAGCCTTAAATTCCAGCTCTGCCTCTTAGTTTCTAGATATGATCTTAGACATGTTACCTAATTTCTTCATGCTTTGATTTTCTTGCTTATAAAATTAGGTTAACAACATGACATGGCTTTTGTGGGGAAGAAATAAATTAACCCATGTAAAATCCTTAGTATGGTGTCTGGTCCATAGTAAATGCTAAGGAAGCTGCCATTATCATTGATGCTATCATGGTTATTAAAAATGTTTTACACATGCAGAAAGGTATGAAGAACTACAGTGGCCCTCCCTTATACTCAGGAGATAAATTCTAAGACCCTCCCCCCAACCCCGCAGTGAATGCCTGAAACCTCAGATAGTATTTAACCTTACATATGCCATCAATGTTTTTCAAGCAGATAACCAAGATGTTTACTCAGTTACTAACGGGTGGGTACCATAGAGGAGGTGAGTATGCTGGACACAGGAAAAATTCACCTCACAGGCGGGAATGTGCAAGATTTCATCACGCGACTTGGAATGGTGCACAATTTAAAACTTATGAATAGTTCATTTCTGGCATTTTCCATTTAATATCATTAGACCGTGTTTGACCATGGGTAGCTGAGATGACAGAAAGCAAAACTGTGGATAAGGAGGGACTACTGTATGTACTTAGTAATTGTGTCCCCAACACCCAGCAAAAAAACAAAGCATGACTAAGATAGCTCAAGTCCCTGTGTGTCTCTCCCTGCCCACTCTTCTCTACCTTTTTCCTGCCAGCTAACCTCTCTACTTAAATTTGGCAACCACCATTCCTATGCATCTCGCACTAATTTTGTTATATAAGTATAGACCCATAAACAATACATACTATTGTGTTACATGTTTCTTAACTTGGTATAGATGTTATCACATTGTGTGTATTATTTTGCAACATGCTCTTACCCTTCAGCAAAACATATGTGAGATTTATCAGCTAACTGTACCTCGCCCGTTTTCACAGCTGTATTTGATTACATTGTATAACTATATCACACTTTATCCAGTTCTCTCTTATAAGACATTTAAGTTGATATCAACTTTTTTTTGCCTATAAAAACAACGTTGCAAGACTATTTAAACACCGGATGGCAAATCACTTAATCTCTTACGCTGACTTAAAATATGCCACCCTGCAATGTCCACACATTGTTTTTAGTTCTTCCTTGTACATATATACAAGATTCTCACATTTTTGTGTATTCAGATCTTGCAATTGTGATTTTAAAATGAGCTTATATTATTTTATGTAAAAACTCTCACTATTCCCAATTGTATTGGTTGCTTTTACAGTTGTATCACGAATGCATTTTTGCTGTCAGAACCATCCCCACAATCTAAAAGGACATAAGTGTAATAAGTAGAAGTCACCATTCTCCACTTACTAGTGATTGCTGCCTGTTGGAGTTTGGTGAGCAGTTTTCCAGTCTTTTCCTATGCCCATGCCCATACGTTCAAACATATATATGTTATGAGCTCAGTCTGTTTGCCTGCTAGACAGGAATACCAGAAACTGGGTCATTTACAACGAGAAGTTGACTTGGCTCACAATTCGGCAGGCTGTACAAAAAGCATGGCACCAGCATCTATACTATTGCATTTGGTTAATCTGTGTGTGTGTGTGTGTGTGTGTGTGTGTGTGTGTGTGTGTGTGTGTTGGAGTCTCACTCCATTACCCAGGCTGGAGTTCAGTGGCACACTCACCGCCACCCCAGCATTGAGCTCCGGCGATCCTTCCGCCTCAGCCTTCCAAGTAGCCGCAACTACAGGCATGTGCTACCACACCCAGCTAATTTTTTATTTTATTTTATTGTAGACACAGGTCTTGCCAAGTTGCCTGGGCTGGTCTTGAACCTTTGGGCTCAGGCGATCCACTTGCCTTGGCCTCCCCAGATGCCGGGATTACAGGCTGAGCCACCGAGCCCGGCCACATTTGGTTAATCTTATTCCCTCTTCTACTTACATTTGTTGACCATGGCCAGTTATTGAACCCATTTTCTTCACAGACTGTCAGAAGTAGAAACCCAGGCCCTGATGGTGGCCATAAATATAGAGCCATATAATACTGTTTTATCAAATAAAAAGATATATTAAGAATTTTGTGGTACTAAAATAACCATCACATTTACTATACTTATTAAGTGCTAAGCCCTGAGCTAAGAGGAAAAATCTAAAAGAAGGCAAACACATGTTTTTTATTCTTTCGAACCTTCTAATTGGATGACGAGATCAACTAGGGGCAATGAAGAAATCGGGTACAATGGAGGACCATATGACGTGATACTATGTCCAATGACATGGGTGCAGATTGGGGTTCTGTCATCTTCTAACTATATGACTTAGGGGGAATATAACCCACCTTCTCTGAACTTACTCGCTCTCATCTAAAAAATGGCAAAAATATCATTGTCTCGTAGGCACAGTATTCCTGACACATGTGAGGCATCTAATGACTGCTTGTTGAATATGAACAAGAGAAAACACATTGAACATGGAGTAGATGATTACAAGTCTGATGTGACAGTAAATAAGATGTTACCAGGTGAGGATTAATTTTCTAATGGAAGCCATGCATGCTACAAGAGTTCAGAGAACATTTGCAACCGTTTAGGCTAAATACTGTATTCAGAGCACACACTAGGGAGTGGATGGGAATAGGGCCTGGAGTCATCAAGGGAAGCCCTGATACAGCAAACTGCCTTGCATGGATGTCTTAACTTCCTGTCAGTTCCTAGCTTAACCAATATATTTTCAATGTTGGGTGAAAAAAAGCCAGATACAAGATGATATCCTGTGTGATTCCTTTACTTAAAGTACATACAAAGCAAAACCAATTCATGGTTCTACAAAGTCAGGCTAGACTATGTCCTTGTGGGAGGGAAGAGAGAGCTGGAAAAGGCAATAATGATGTTCTGGGGACCAGTGATGTCTGTTTCTTGATGTGGTTGTTGTTTGCAAGGCTGTTTCTTAATATTCAGTGGGATGTATTTTTTTATTTGTGTTCTTGTCTGTATATAGAGTACTCGTCAATAAAAAGTTCAAAATACATAAATTTTCATTTCGGAAATTTTTTAAAAGTAAGGAAAAAATAAAAAGGAAAATTTAAGGAAAAAAAAATCACCTGTAATCCTGGGACTTGGAATAACTGTTAACATTTTTGAGTAGATGCTTCACACATTCTGTACTATTGTACAACCTATTATTTTCACTAAGCAAATACACTGCAAGCAGTTTTCCATGTCAGTGAATATTTTTGTAAAACATGATTTGTGTATATACTATAATTTTATTAACCGATTTCTTATATCTTAAGAGTTAGAATATTCCCATTTTAAAATATTTAAATATTATGACAATGAACACTTTTGTACACATATATATTATATCCCTTAGTATTTGGCCAAGATAAATTTCTATCAGTGATAATGTTTACAGTTTTGATACACTTTTTTTCCAACTTCCCTTCAAGATTTAAATTCATTTCCCTCAAATCCTCAACAATACTGAGAAAAATTTTTTCAAATATGCATTCTGTAGGTAAACCTTCTTTTTCTTTCACATTTTTGCTTTTTTTTAAACCTGAGATTGGAACTTGTTTTATATTACTTGCCATCTCTGCTCCTTTTTTTTTTTTTTGGAATGCCTCTTAACCTTGGCAGGTTTTTTGTTTGTTTGTTTGTTTGTTTCCTATTAGAGCATTCCACTTCTCTCAGACTTCTCAGCTCTGCAATATCCAGTTGTCCAAACTCAATATTTCATTCAGACTAAAGTCTAGACTCTACTAGCTTTATGGACTAACTTCCTTTTTATCCACTTACTCTTTTGGCATCTGATCTTGTCTATGTTTCTGGGTTGAGTTTTTAAACTTTCTTCTGGGTTTTAAAAGTTTTTAGTAACCAAACCTACTGTGGAAAAGACAGTAGCACTTTGTGGTAGAAGACACAGAAATAGACCATAAAGCACTCAAGCGTAAGGCCATGGAAATAAACCTAACTCCCCCTATCAATCCTGGAGCTGCTATACACAACCATATTAAATCACAATTAAAATTGTTGACCTCAAAGTTGGGGCATCCTAGTTTTAATCGATTTGCTCTTTCTAGCTTGTGCAAAGCATCTGACCTAGGCATGAACGTTGTCACTTCCATATTTTCTAAAAGCCTGTAAAAACAAACAAACATACTTGCTATTTCTCCATTGCAGCAATGTCCATTAAAAAAAATAAAAATAAGCAAAGTGTATTTTCAACCTAGCCCAGATTGCCGGCCGTTTCCTGCCGTCAGGCCTTGCTCGCCCTCTCCCACAGTTGTGAGAAGGCTGAGTGTGATCAGTATTTTCCTCCTATCTCCGTGAAAGATGACTTTCACATTCTGCAGCGTGGGAGGACGGTCACTGATGAAGTCCATGCTGGGAATGGCCCAGCCGCGCCGGGCAGCAGAGGGGGCAGATGTCTTTCTGTTTCTTTCTCGATTGTTAGTGTGCCCTGTGGCGAGCCTTGGCTCCTTCCCTCTGTTGGTCCTGAACCCTTACCTTTATTCTTGTTTTGTTTTGTTTTGTTTTTCTTTTGCTTTCCCCCATTGTTTTTTTCCTGCTGTCACTCGCAGTGGGCTTGGGGAACAATGTTGCAGGAACATAGAGCTTTTGAGGGAAATGTAAATTGCAGGCGACACTGAGTCCCCGTCTGTTTTCTCATCGGAAAGCAGCAGCATTTCAGAGAGCTGAGCGGGCGACAGTGCTGGGCGAAGACCCGCCGAGTTCAGGGACATTCCCTGTTCCCAGGCCCTGGTTGTGTCGAAGTGGGACTTTCTGAAGAGGGGGCACTCTGGGAGGGTGGGGAGGACAGGGGCACTTTCAGAAGCAGATGCTCCCGGCTTTGGAAGGAAAGCAGCTCCAATCTGAGTTCAGCCGTCCAGCAGACAATCCACAGCTTTGGAGAGAGAGAGACACACACAAAAAGGGGTCTCTTCGTCCAGTGCATCAATGTAAGAGCCTCGTCTTAAGTGTGTGTGCAGGACTCTCGCAGGCTAAAAATGTGATGCGGAGTTAAAGCGAGGCATTGTTTAGGTTTGAATGAAGGCAACCAATTTTTAACAACAGAAGTTCTGTGGCTGAGTGCCCCCCTCTCCCGCCCCCGACATTCAGTTCCTCTGCCCCTGCACCTGTTTTCATTTTTGGCTTCTTGGCACTGATGTTCACAGAGACATCAGCTGGCAGTGGCAAACCGCTAAAAGCTCCCCTGCAACGCAGCTCTGCAAATGCCAGCCATTTATCCACTGGTGCATGCCAGCTTAACGTAAGGTCTGCCTTTCTCCCTCCAACCCCACCCCCCTCGGCCCCCAGTTTTCCTTCCAAATGTTCCAAACCGAGCGGTGTCTGGCCCTTTGAGGATCCATTAAGTGTGGCCACATCGAGCCGCTGCATCTCTTTGCCGCGATTATAATATTTTGATCCAGAGAGTGTTGCAGAAAATTTAGGCGACAATACGAGTTCTTCTATTCAATAAAGAGCTATTGGCCCCCAGGCTCATTTTGCTCTCCCCAGCAGATGGTGGGATCGTTTCTTGAGGTCTCTTGGACTTGAAACAGCCTTTTTGTTTTTGTTGCTGATTGAGAGCCCGTTGCCCCAAATTCATTGAATAGAGACATCCACTTTTCACTTTAAGCTAAGCTCCAATAGATAAATACCGACTTGAAGTTGGGGGCTGATGGACAAGCTGGAAAGGCAAAGGGGCCGTTGGAAGTTAAGTATTCAGCATGGGGCTTTGCCGTTTCAAAAAACGATGGTTTTAAGTTCTCCATTCAACACAACAATTCAGGCCGTACACTGAGACAGTGTGAGAAATCTGTGAGAAATTCGACATATATTTATTTTTCTTGGAAATTAGAGGATATCTTCACAGTGTACACTCTGAAGGGCTTTTGTTTTGTTGTGTTGTGTTTTTAATGATCTAAACCATCTGGGGAGTTGATAAAGGATGTGATTTTCACAAGCTGAGTTAGCAAAGCCTATTGCTAAATCCCAAACCTTTATCCAGCCTACAGATAAAACCAGGGTGGGAGAGTTTCCCTTCCCGCTCTGAAGTACTATGATCCCACGTATGCCAAATGTTTTAGTATCTGGGTGGTAAGAAAAATAGAGAACTGACTAAGGGAGCCTAGCTCAAGGATCCAGAAATGCATGCTGCTTTTTTTTTTTGCTTGTAGATGGGTGGCGGTCACACGTTTCTGAAAAATAAATCAGCATCATATTTTATCTGATGCCTTTGTGGGCTTTTTTCGACCAATGTTTTGATCAAGGGACAGGAATACTTGCAAGTATTTCTTAATCATCTATTTCTCAGATATGGAGTCCAAAATCTATCTTACTAAACAGAGTAGGTTTCCACATAGACAGGACTTTAAGAGTGTTTTAATTGTAGAAGCCATTTTGCAACAACCATGCTCTTATATCAGAACGCCTGTGTATGTAGAGGGTTTTTTTTTAATTGGAGTCTCACTCTCTCACCCGGGAGTGGCATGCTCCCGGCCACCGCAGCCTCGACCTGCTGGACTCAGGTGATCCTTCCGTCTCAGCCTTCCAAGTAGCTGGAACTACAGGAACACGTGAACTTGCCCGGTTAACTTTTGATTCATTGTAGAGATGTGGTCTCACCAAATTGCCCAGGCTGGTCTCCAACCCACGGGCTCAGGCAATCCTCTCACCTCAGCCTCCCAAAGACCTGGGATTATAGGCGTGAGCCACTGCGCCTGGCTACTTGGAGTATTTTGGCAAATGTCCGGCTAGGCTTCTCATGGGTTTGCACTCAGTATTTGGTCCAGTCATGTAAAAAGCTAGAGCAAATAAAATAAAATAAAATAAATAAATAAATAAATAAAAAAAATAAAAAGCTAGAGCAGTCAGGAAGTGTCCTTCTCAGAAACAGACTATGTACTGCCAATGCTGTTATGTCAGGTTAATTGAATTAATCCTCTCTTTCCCACAGTTCAATTTCCTTTTTTCTAGTTGTCCACCATAAGATACACAAGATCAGACTAAAAGTTACCCCTTTGTATTCGAACACATGCATGCTGTAAATGATAATCTACTCACGGTAACTAATCTGAAGTCTGACCATATTTCCAAGTCTTGTTCCACGATTACTATTCTCTATGAGACCTGCGTGTGAATCGTGAATCAGTCAATATTTATATAATACCTATCACATACTACTCAAGCTTTATTCAGACACAGGTGAATTGTGTCAGAAATGTTGTTTTAACCTTTCAATTTAAGATGCTTTCAAGGTGAAGGAAGTAGTTAACTGCTCAGGGGAGCCCTCCTACTGGATGAGCACCTTACAAAACTGAAAACTTACACCGAGCAACTTACACTGAACAAACCCAGGAAGCTGGAGGTGGGAGTAATTGTTGTAAGCAGTTCAAAAGAAATAATCATAGGATAGTAAAAATTTAAGTAACGGGAAAGACTTTTAGTAATAATGCTTCCTTTCACAGTTATTTTCTTACTTTACAAAGCTAGAGAATCCTATTACATCTGCACCCCTCACTAGCTCCGACTTGTTTCCAATACTAGTAGAAGCAGTTAGAGGCAGTGGCCCATAGGACAGAAAATTGGAATCCCTACACCTGAGACCTCCATCAAACAACTCTTCTAATGTCCTTTAGCGCCTCTGAAACGTGGCTTCCTCATCTGCAAAATGGGAATAAAAATTATATTGGTCCTTGCCAATTTACAGGCTTGTTGCAAGAAACAAATTCAATAATCTTTACGAACTTTAGATCACCATACAAATGTTCATTATGATAACGATTATTTGTGTTAGAATGCTTTGTAAACCACACAGGGCTATACGATTGTCAGTTAAAGTAATTATTACTTACATTAGAATTGTGTTGGCAGGGCCTTTCCAAATCTGGCCTTCCTCCTCTGTTTCCTAATTCAGAGAATGGCACCATCCAAACAGTTGCATGAGCTTTGACTTCCCCGTCATTTCTCCTATTTTATTTATCCTAAATCTGATTGATTTTTAACACCTTCAAGCAGAAGGAGTTTGGGGAAACATACCGTTTTCAGTTCTGACGTGTCAATAGTTCCTAGCTCAATGTTGAGCGGATGAATACATTTAATATACAAATATTTTATCGTTATTTATTCATACCCCAACTTACTCCAAAAGAAGAATTTAAGGAACGTCGTATGACCCATAAATACAGCAAAATAGTATATGTCAAAAGTGGAAAAGAAATACAAAGGAAAACTAACGAGACGTACCTAAAACAAAGTCAAGAGCGACATTAATACAAAATCATGACATTGAATCCTTACCATGAATGGGTCCAAATATAACCAGAAATTTCACCAGACACAAAATGTAATAATGTTCATGAGATGAAAGCAAAAATATTGTCTAAGAGAAACACATGTATTCTGAATATAATTGCAAGAGAGAAGTTTCTGGATAAACCTCCTAAAAAGGATGCTGTGAAATGCAATTAATAATGCTCCTAGTGATATATGTTTAGAACACAGGCAGTGGTTTCACTGAGCTGTTTCTTTTCTTTTCTTTTTTTTTTTTCTTTTTGAGTTGGAGTCTCACTCTGTCACCCAGACTGGAGTGCAGTGGCACGCTCTTGGCCACTGCAGCCTCGACCTGCTGGGCTCCGGCGATCCTTCCGCCTCCCTTCCAAGTATCTGGAACTACAGGCGTGAGCTACCACGCCCGGCTAATTTTTGGTTTATTGTAGAGATGTGGTCTCGCCAGGTTGCCCGGGTGGGTCTCGAACCCGCAGGCTCCGGCAGTCCACTCGCCTCAGCCTCCCAAAGCGCTGGGATTACAGGCTGAGCCACCGAGCCCGGTATGAGCTGTTTCTTTAAACATTTTTTGTACTTGGTATATTAGCGGTACTAAAATATGTAAGACAAATCATATTATTAAAACATCACTGATAGAGATAAATCTAGCCGAATCAGTGCCATTCACTGAGAATAAGAGGAGAGTGCAGTGGGACACAGAGGAGAAAGTGATCAGATAGGCCAAGGAGCACTTACTTGCATTCATTCAACAAGCATTTATCGGTTGCCAGCTAAGTGGCAGGAAAAATCATGGGCGCTTGCATTACGATGATGGGGAGGATAATGCCTTTGTCTTTATAAGCAGATAAGGCCTTGATGATATTTAAGTGAGAAAGACTCTCTCCCTTGTTAGTGAGTCATTGCTCCCACCTCTAATTGTGAACCTTTAATAACAGGCAGATCCCCTGCTTGCCACTGCCTTCTGAAAAGGAACATGGAACAATCCCAGGAAGCACACGAGATGCTCTAGCCACTGTGCAAAGCTGCCAGAGGCCTTGGGAAAGGAAGCAGATAAGAAAGAGGGTTCTAGGAATATAAGGGACGGCTCAACTTTGGGCAGAGGGGTTAGTAACTGAACCAGGACAAAACAAAGACCTAGGTGTTTGGCATCTAGGAAGGCCAGTAAATATTATTGAACTCCAATTGAAATAACATGCTGGGAACTAGACCTGAAGGTCATCTTTTTACAGGAAAAAAAAAAAGGCAATTGGTTCTCTTGTTTCTGGATAACTGAGATGAGCCAAGTTAACATTACTATTAAGGGTAGATATCTTGATTTTTTTCCAGTGGTCCAGCTTCTGAGGTACTTGCCACTGGTAGCAGCAGACTGTTAGACCAAAAAAGTCAACATTAGTGGAAAGAAATCCTTTGTTTTTGCCTGTGTAAACACTGTGCTGGTATACTTCCTTTAATACTTTCATGTATAATTATTTACAATATATAAAAGCAATACTTCTCAGTCAGCACTCCTCAGAGGATAAGAGTATATGCTATTTGCAAGGAACTACTTGGCACTAAGAGGAAACACAGAAATATTCAGTAGAGAGTTTCCGTTAGTCTAATGCTCAAAAAAGTTAGGGAGCCAAGATACTATCATAAAACAATGAAACAATATGTGTGAGTGTGTGTGTGTATTTTTTTTTTTTGAGTTGGAGTTCACTCTTGTCACCCATGCTGGAGTGCAATGGCACGCTCACAGCCACTGCAGCCTCAACCTGCTGGGCTTAGGCGATCCTTCCACCTAAGCCTTCCAAGTAGTTGGAACTACAGACACATGCCATCACACACGGCTAGTTTTTGTGATTTATTGTAGAGACGAGGTCTCACCAAGTTGCCCAGGCCGGTCTCGAACCCGTGGGTTCAGGCAATCCTCTCACCTCGGCCTCCCAAAGTGCTGGGATTACAGGCTGAGCCACCACTCCTGGCCAAAACAATATATATTAAAATAAGATACAGCAAATGATAAGTGTAAACACACAGTACAGACAATAACTTACAGACAAAATGAAACGATGAAATTACTGGACTAAGAGGGATCAGGGAAGATTTTATAAAAGTTGCGATCTGAAGAATGTGAAAAATTTAGATAAGAGGAACATCAGGCGAGAGAACTCCAGAACAGAAGAGGAAAGTGTATTAAGATATAGAAAAAGAATTTTAATAAATACTATGTACAAGCAAGCCAGAGAGCCAGAGAATTAACTATTAGCACAATTGCCAAAAGACCTACCTCTCTCCCTGTCACACACACACATACACACACACACATACACACACACAGAAAATAATTCTTGAGAAGTTTGAAACCTTTGAGAAAGTGAATGGAAGTAAATTCAGAAAAGGAAATATTCATTCTTATAAACAAACAGCTACCAGTATGCATTCCTTCAAAGGCACAGACATCACCGAATGAAAACTCATACAAACAATTCTCCAGGAAAAATAAATAGCTCATTGTCAAGTATGTCAGTGTTTCTGGGTTAATTCTAGAGAGGTATGGTATAAAATATTAATTATCAGGGAGTTGAACCTTAGTAAACCACATTAATTTGTTAAATTCAAACTTGATTAGTAGTACTAAATATCAGACAATAAAAATGTTGGTAAAAAATAAAATCTGGGATTTGTTTTCAGATGTTTGCTTTAAATACATACTGGAATATAGTCTGTGAAACCAACTGGCATACCATCTATTCTGATCCCAGATGAAAATTCTACCACAGCGTTAAAAAATTTTAAATGCTGTATACATACATACATCTATGATCTTCAGAGAAGTTAAATAACTTGCACAAGGTCACACTTCACATCAACTCTTTAAGGCTCCAGAACTCTGTGCTTTAAGCTGTGAGAGTGAAAAGAGGAAACTTCGTATAAAAGTGAAAGTCTAAAGCTGTGTGCCAGATCCACGGGGAAGCTTTTTGCATGCAGATTCTGGAACTAACTTCAGATCTACTGAATCTGACCCACCAGCATAGGGGCCCAGGTATGAGATTATTTTAAAACATATAGCCTTTGGAGGTCTCGATGCAAATCCCTGGTTAAGATGCTGCTTACCAAAACTACAAAATGAAGGAAGGAAGGAACGAAGGGACCAGGGCCCAAGTTATTGAAATGCAGCAAGAAAAGACGGAGAAATAGTCATCTTTGTACTTGTCTTTCTTCTCCTCACTTCCCGATCATCCTGTAATGAGTCAGAACTGTCTACACGGCCTGAAGAACTTGGATTGTAATAATAGGAATGCAGGGGAAGAGATGCAACTCGAGGACATTTTAGTTTCTCAACTAGATTTTAAGAGAATCACCAGGAAAGAGCTGGAGGACAGAGCCCTGACTGGAAGAGCCTGAGAAAGAGGAGTGTGGGATTGCTGCTCTCCCCAGGGTGTGTGTGCAGGGTGCAGGCTAGGGGTGGGGCAGAGGCCAGGGAGACAGGCGTCCGAACAGCTCTGACTCTGTGGTACCGAATAAGGGAAACACTGAGCTAAATGACAGTAGCATGCTGTGAGCACGTGGAGGAAGATGAGGTTACCTGTGCCTGGTGACATTTTCGAGAAGACCTGGAGGCATTAGCACCGGAGGTGAGCATCCATGAATATGATTTTCCATTAATGGAGAATGTGGGGAAAAAACACTTCAGAGATCTTAGGCAGTATTAGATTAGAGATAGGCAGTTTTTATTAGACTGAGTTAAGAAGATTCAAGAAGACAAATTTACTCTATCTCTAGAGCTTTTCAGTTCAATTCTGTGCCACTTTGAAATAAAAAGAGACCGGGTGCGGTGGCTCAAGCCTGTAATCCCAGCACTTTGGGAAGCCGAGGTAAGAGGATTGCCTGAGCCCACGGGTTCGAGAAGAGCCTGGGCCACTTGGCAAGTCCTCATCTCTACAATAAATCAAAAAGTAAACTGGGTATGGTCGTGTGTGCCTGTAGTTCTGGATTCTTGGAAGATGAGGCAGAAGGATGGCCTGAGCCCAGCAGATCAAGGCTGCGGTGGCCGTGAGTGTGCCACTGCACTCCAGCCTGGGCGATGGAATGAGACTCTGACTCAAAAAAAAAAAAAAGAGAGAGAGAAAAGAAAAGAAATAACAAGAATTGTAAAGACTCTTTTTCTCCCTTCTTTCTCTAATAAATTTAGTTTGAAAACTTTTTTTTAAAAAGTGTATAATATTATCGCACTTACGGATTACATCATTCTTCACTAACTTGGCAGCCACATAGTCTGTTGATGACTAGCAGATCACTTTCACTCCACCAGAAGGGTCCCTAGCCACCGTGCCTTTGGTGACTTCTCATTCTCACTGTCCTCTCTCCTCCCTTGCCCACCATCCCTATTTTGACACTCACAAGCTGCTGGATTCTCAGACCTATTCTGTGCTTCCACTGAAAATACACTCCGTGCATCCAGACTGTGGGAGCAGAGAGATCATGCCCCAGTCTTTGCGGCCCGCTCCATCCCCGACTCATTAGTAACTAATGGGGAGATTTTCAGGCCATGGAGAACAACTGAGGAAAAGATGAGAACACGTAAAAGGGACCTTAGAGAGAATCTCCTGGTCCATTTTGTAAACTATCGATACTGAGGCTCAAAAAGGTTAGATAAGTTGTCCAGATCTGGAAGCTTCTAAGGGTCAGAAGTGGAACTCTGACCTCGGTTGAAGTCCCGTAGTGGTTCTCCAACACGTGTGAAGGAAGGGAGGAGACCGTGGAGGAGTCATGCTGGGCACACTCGTTGCAGGATGCCACCTCTTCTGCCCAATTATGGGCCGACTCTCCATCTGGTGGCTTTTTTGCCCAATGTACTTTCCCAAATGGAGTCAACACCAAAATTTGATATATGAACTATGTTATAATCGTTGGACAGCAGTAATCTCTTTTCCTTGAGTTCATAATATACTAGACCACAGAATGACTTCGGAACGAGGTAGACTAAAATTTAATGAGACTAAATTATAATTATTCAATATCACATTGAAAATTGTTGAAAAAATGAAGAATCACCTCTTTTTTTTAAATGCACTTAGTAAGGAGCATGAATAAACCAAACAAAGCACGCATGAAATTTGCAAGAGATCTATTTTTAGAAAGCATGGCTACAGAGACAGGACTCAAAAATAATAAATGACTTGAAATAACGTTTTTAGAAGTTTGAACATGTCCAAAATACAGATGAATGTCTATAGATGGAGGACTTTAAATATTATTAATATAAAAAAATTACATCTGAAAAAAAGAATAAAGTCAAGCTAATTTTTGGTTGATTTATGTGATGCTACAGAAAAGGATATGCCTTACAATTTGCAACGGAGACGAGACACATCAGTGCTGGGAAATGAGAATAGATTGTCAGAAAAATGTAGAGAAAAGAGGTAATCCAAAACACGGGCAATCATAGGATTGCATCAATTGGGAACCAACATACCCGGGAGACAACATGAACCTTATGATCAAAGATTTGGTTAAGCAATGACTGAAGTAATTATTAACAGTCACAATAAACAGTCAGAGGAAATTACAATGAAATAAAGCTAAAAAGACAAATTTTGAAGAAACTTAGAGAAATGTCTGCAACAGTTACCATGAGGAAAAAAAAAAGACAAAATGACTCAGAGTTGAAGATATGTTTTCACACATGAATTGGAACCCTGAAATTCTGAGTTTAAAGAAAAGATAACACATTACTTGTGATTATTCTATTTGTTTATTGAAACATGAGTTAACAGATCAGTCAGAGCCTACAAATCTCTATAAAAATCAGGTGTAAGGGAGTTTTCTCTTGCCCATGCCAGCTCTGGCATGTCTTTCTATCTTCCCCTTTTTCTTTCTCTAATAAACTTTGTTTTGGAATTTAAAAAAAATAAAATGAAATAAAATCGGGTGTAAGGATGGACCCACTTGAATTGAACCTTATTTATAGTGTTTGCTCTGTCAAAGAACATAAACAAGAGGAAATGCGTGGCCGAGCTTGGTGGCTCAGTCTGTGATCCCAGCACTTTGGTAAGCCAAGGCGAGTGGATTGCCTGAGTCCACAGGTTCAAGACCAGCCTGGGCAACTTGGCGAGACCTCATTTCTACAATACATCAAAAATCAGCCGGGCATGGTAGTGTGTGCCTGTAGTTCCAGCTACTTGGAAGGCTGAGGCGGAAGGATTGTCAGAGCCCAGCAGGTGGATGCTGGGGTGTCCGTGAGTGTGTCACTGCACTCTAGCCTGGGTGACAGAGACTGTGACTCAAAAAAAAAAAAAAAAGAAATACATAATATAATTTCTTTTTTTCTTTTCTTTTGTGATAGTTGAAGAGTAGCAATGCAACAAAAACTAACCTGGAATAGAGTCTTTGGATCACATTTATGAGAAACTATATTATGTTAGCCTGATTGTAACACCGAGCTTGTCAGTACTGCTTGAGTATGCGTAGTGTAACTGACACTGCCCTTTCTCAGGCCATGTCCCTCCACAAAGGAAGGAAAACCAAGGGTCCAAGCGCTAGCCTCACCTGCAGCCCACGCTTCCCCTTCCAGGCATTCAAGATCCCAGAATTTCCTGCCTGAAGTTCCCCAAGCCCACTTCCAGGCCTGTACTGGCCTCTTCTTGGAGCCTTCTCTCAGGAGAATGGAATGCCCCACCAGGACCTGCCCCTAGGCTTGAGGAAGACCAAAGAGTAGTGACTTGCAGGGTGTGTATGAAGGAGGTCTTAAACTGAGCTCTGAGTAGGGGTTAGAGTGTCTCCTGGTGCATGAGGTCCCTTGGGCTGCGGAGTGGAGCCCTGAACAAAACAGGGGCCTAGGTCACACTCTCTTATTCCACCATGGTCCTCTGCAGAACTCTAGGGAATCTAGGACTTGTAAATGTGGACCTGTCTTCCAGACCATTATAGAATATGGAATATATTCCATTTAAACGTTGTTAGCTTGGTTTGCATATCTGAAATATTTGGACATATGACATGTGGTCTTACCCTGGGCCTGAACATGTTTAGAGGTAGGCCTGTGAAAGCTATTTGAGATCCCTGAAAGCAAAGACTATATACTATGTCTCTGGGGCCTTTATACCATATCTGACAAGATACTTCATGTATGTCTAGGGAATCAAACTGAACTGAAATAGGGAAATGCAGGGACACAATATGAATATAGGTAGAAGGTGAAGCAAATATTTCCAGTAGTTCAAATTATCAGCAGTCTGCCCCATTTCCCTGACGTTCCCACCACAGAGAGAAATTTCGGGAACATTATTCCAGACTCGGAACTATGGCCCCTGATGAACAGGTTACCACGGCTATACCTGGTGTTTTACAACCTTGCAGCCTGTTTTCCTACACTGCTTGTGTCTCTGGGAAACCTCACTTAGCACGTGGTTAGAATCTCAAGGACAAGGCAGTTTGAGCTCCTCTATGCTATTTTTTTCCCCTCAAGGAAATCAACAGAGCTGCCAGAACTTTTAACTTCATATTTTTGAACGTTGCATATTTCAGGAAGAATGTACTCTGCTCTTTTTACTGCATTTTAAGGGACTGTTGATAATATCCTTTCAATGCACAGCCTTTACACCTTACAAAGGAAAATGGGCTTTTATCACCCACCCCCCATCCCATGGCTCCTGGATGACCATGGAACATGAAGTCACTTCTTTCTTTTTTTGCCTTCTCTCTTAAGAGAAATTTCAATAATTTAAATTTAGTTGCCATTCTTTTTAATAGAGCCATACTTAATTCTCATCACCTTCTAAAACACTCATAATAGTCACATCAGATTATTATGCACACAACATACAATTCCCAAAAAAAATGTGCTTCCTCATCTTGAATTTACCTTAGAAAACAATGGTGACTTTTTCCTCTGTGTTACTATTTATGTATGCTGCCACGTCTCAGCAAATGGTGAACTGGGGCTAGGGTCATTAATGCAGTAGCAATTATTAGTAAATTAATGGACCAGGAGCACATTTACATTTTTTGTTGTCAGTTACAATCCTGTGTTTATGAAACTGATACTATTTATCTCTTATGGTAAGTCTAGTCAGCTTTCAGAGATAATTTTTTTAAAAATTTATTCTCATATAGTTACATTCCTGCAAGATTTGTTTAAGCTAAAAATAATAACAATAATTGAAAGGACAAGCCGAGAGCGGGAAATGCATTTTTCTTTACTCTCCTTCCTAAGTCTTAATACAATGATGAGAAAGTAGAAGCTATGCTTTTGGAGAAATGCACACTTGAAGTAAAATTAATTTTGCCGACTTTGTCTTTTTAGGAACAGACTTCCTGGTGCCAGGTATCTCATAATGGCAATCAAGCTTGCCTAGAGTAAAGGGAATTTACAAGGCCTAAGACATCGTGCATTGGGCAAGGACTGTAAAAGTCATGAAACTTGTAATTACAAAAGTTATCACTGCTCAGAGGGAGAGCAGGTGGGGATTCAATCTTCCAGTAAATTGGGCACTATCTACGGGGAAGCCAAGGATCCCCCGAAGCTACCCGCTGGGAATGCCTAGGAGATAAGGGGAGGTACACCCTCCATTAGCTCTAAAAAATGTCATTCAAGAACGTGCAGGAGCATTAGAATCCTTGTCACGCCCTTCTCTAGAGGCTATGATAATGTGGGTGACC
>CAUYQG010021325.1:0-10097 GCA_963574415.1 Tarsius wallacei
TCCTCTTTTGATGGACAGCATGGTTGCTTCCAGGTTCTTGCTATTGTGAACAATGCTGCGATAAACATACATGTGCAGGTATCTTTTTTATAGAGTGATTTGAGTTCTTCAGGGTATATTCCTAGTAGGGGGATTGCGGGGTAATATGGGAGGTCGATATTTAGAGCTTTTAGGAATTGCCACTGGTGGGAGTGTAAACTAGTCAACCTCTCTAAAGTGCACAATTTAAACTCTTGAAAGTAGTTGAATCTCTTTCTTTTCTTTTGCAAATTATTCCACCTGGTTTAGATATAAAAGGTCTTGCCTAAGTTAGAGCACAGATAAACAGTTTCCTTCTAGGCATTTCATGGTTTAATATTTATAAGCTAATAATGACCTGGAAATTATTTTAATATGGGATAGGAGTTGAAGATATTTTTGTTTAAAAATAATGCCCTGGCCAGGCACAGTGACTCAAGCCTGTAATTTCAGCACTTTGGGAGGCCGAAGTGAGAGGATTGCCTGAGCCCACGGGTTCGAGACCAACCTGGGCAACTTGGTGACACCTCATCTCTATAATAAATCAAAAAATCAGCCAGGTGTGGTGGTGCATGCCTGTAGTTCTAGCTACTTGGAAGGCTGAAGTAGAAGGATTGCCTGAGCCCAGCAGGTCAATATTGAGGTGACCATGAGCATGTCACTGCACTCCAGACTGGGCAATGCAGTGAGACTCCAACTCAAAAATAATAATAATAATAATGCCCTAACCCTACTTATTAAATAATGCTTCTCTTCCCCAAAGATAGTTTCATATATAATTTTCATATGTTTAATTTATAAATGTACAAAATGCTTTTTTGGTATTGTTTTGTTTCTTTGAGCTTTCTGAAGATGCTTATATTTGTATCACACTGAATAATATATTATAACTTTATATTTTATGGCAATAGTTTATTTCATTAATCATCTTTTTATATTAAATGTTATAGTCTTTTCTATACATTTTCCACATAATTCCACATATATTCTTATCTATGTAATTTTTAAAACTGATTTAATAATGAAGGTTTTTAATTTCATTTGAAGAATGCACGCACACATTAAAAAACAAGAAGAGAACAAGGAATACAGGAGACCCTTAATGAAATGCAATCATCTCCCAGTTCACCTTTTCCACCCATATTCTCAGTCCCCACAAGAAACCAGGTTTCAATCTCTAACAGTTTATGTTTTGAATTCATCCAATAACTACCTCCAAGACTCTAAATAACATGCCTTGCTAATATACATTAAAATGTATCCATTTCAGACATTACTTTCAACTAAACAATATGAGATTCAGCTATATAGTGCTGAAAATACCTTCTCTATTTCTTCTACTGGAGTTAAATTACTATCACAGTTCACCTCTCTGTTATCTTTGTAACTTTAAATCATATATTTTAATATGTATTTTTTGTTCAAACAAGTAGAGATTTTCTCTGAATTTCTTGCTTTACACAGTAAATGGTTTAGTAATTCTATCTACTTCATCATCAATCTTTTCTCCTTCTACTTCCTAACTTCTTTCATCTGTGCATTTATGTTATATTGCCTCGTTTGGTAACATTTGTATTCTTGTTCTGTAACTTGTCTTTGACAGTTAGAAACCAGTCACCAAGATAACAATAAAGAGAATTAACATGAGTGCAAAACTGAAATTTTGACTATCAAAAAAGGTTGGATTTTTAAATACTAAGGCTGTGTCTTGTGACTTATGATGACAGAAAAACTCTGCATTCTATAAAAGTGACCACAAACCATCAGACTTTTCATCCAGGAAGGGGGATAACTCTAAAAAGTAACTTCATTGAAAAGAGAAAGGTGAGAAAGTTATTTTGTGATTACTTTCCATCAGCTGTCCTTGTCTGAAACGGTGATTTGTGTAAGGCTACAGACAGGGATGGAGAGTGAAGGACACCTCAAGCCAATTGCAGACAATCCAAGAAAATGACATTTCGACCCATTCAGAGCCTATAGTTCTATGTCTCTCGGTTTTATATTTATCCTATATAGGTATCTACATTATTTCAAGAGTGTATGTATAAGACCATATGCAAGAAAACAATGCACTTTTAAAGATCATTTGTAAATATATTTTAATTGAATCATAATTTCTTCCTCAGGTTTCATTAAACTTACTTTAGCTTCACTGCTAACATTTTTCAGATGACCAAGAATTCTAGTCGGGCTTGGTGGCTCAGCCTGTAATCCTGCGCCTTGGGAGGCTAAGGTGAGTGGATTGCCTGAGCCCGCGGGTTCGAGACCCGCCTGGGCAAGCGAGACCTCATCTCTACAATAAATCAAAAAAATAGCTGGGCGTGGTAGTGCACGCCTGTAGTTCCAGCTACTTGGAAGGCTGAGGTGGAAGGATCGCCAGAGCCCAGCAGGTCGAGGCTGCGGTGGCCACGAGCGGCCACTGCACTCCAATCTGGGCGACAGTGAGACTCCAACTCAAAAAAAAAAAAAAGAATTCTAAGATTCTACACATCTTGAACAAATTTTAATTAATGTTAAATCCATTACTGAAAATTTAGTATAGAAATTAATAATATCACTCTATTTTTGTTTTGGTATAAATATTTAGTGCTTTGTATTTCTTTCATAATCTTTTATAATAAAATCCTATATAAAGACTTTTAAATCCACATATAATTATTCATGTCCCTTATTTATCTCAATCAATAGAGTCTACAGGAAAGTATATCACATGATGTGACCGAGACTCAAAAGTGAATATTGAATAATTCACTAGTGAATATACGGAAACATGGGCTGGAAACATGGGCAGTTAGTCACCATGGCAGTAAAATGACAATCAAAAATATCATTTTCCTTTTATGTGTCTGTACTTTATAGACTCATTATCTTCTGGCCTTGGAACAGCCCTTTCCTATCCTACACTTAACAGTTTGCTTATTACTTTCTGCTTTTCAAAAGGGATTTAATGCATCTTAAAATAAAACTCATGTATACAACAGAGATCTAGAAAAAAATAACATATCAAAGATATAAGGAAAAGTAGGATAAAGCAAAAATGCTAAGCATGAGATTTGATATAATTATTGTGATTGCCTATTCAATTTTGCTCTGCATTTCCTCAAAGGCAAGAAAACCAGTATGTTGATTATTTCAAGTTATTTGTTTGAAGAAAGCAAACCAAGTTTAAAGGAGAAAAAGAGTCAGAGACAGAAAGTCAGAGAGATAAGGAAAAAAATGGGCACATGTGCCTCTTTCCTAGTTAAGAATTCTAATTGGACTTGTCAATGAGACTGTATACACCGAACAACAAGACAATGTCTCTTTGACCGAAATTATCTACTGAATACAAACAGAATCAAAGATATAACACTTAATTTAATTCTGTGAGCATTACTGTTCAAAAGATGGGTAAATGTAGACAATTATGTAACTCAAGGATAGAGGCAAAGGTTGCCCATAAAAGTGTGTGGATACCACAAGTCCTATCTTGCTTTACTGACACATGACTGCTCTCAGCAGGGTTTTGAGCAGGAGCTGTGTGGCACCCAGTGTCAGTTCAAGTGCTCCAACAAGAGTCAAGGGAGAAGCATTATTTGTTTTAGCAGAGTCACATGTTCAATACCACACTGGTGAGTGCTGATGCTAATGCAGGTGGTACAGAGCTTATTTCTTGAAAAAAAAAAAAAAAAACAGGCCTGGATAATAAGCACTCCTCATATTCATAAACGGAAGTTCTACAATCTCCTATGTGTCTCCAAAAATATATCGATTTCTTTCTAAGCTTTAAGTCAGTAGAGTTGCATTAGTCTGACAACAAGGAGGTATGTTTCCAACACTTATCCTGTGAAAAATCATATAACTTCAAGCTCCTCAAGATAAAAAGCCTTCTTTCCAGAAGCAAATTTATGTCTATTCAAACTTTAAAAACATAACCATTAATTACAAATATTTTTTCAAATGTGCTGTTCTTTCTCTAAATTAAAAAAGAAAAAAAAGGCCCTTGGCAGTTCACTATTTCAAAGCTTTTAATGTCAAACCCCTAAAGTAACCTGCTTTATTAAAAAAAAAAAAGTTCATTTGTTGTAAAGTGTTGTGGTCATGCTAATGTATTTTTAAAATCAATTAAACTTTACCTAAACATCTCAAGAGAGAGGAAGCTTTATATTTTTTTCATCTAAACCACAGACACAAAGCCCTTAGTAAATGCATTTTCATGCTGTGCTGGGAATATGTTATGTCCAAGTAAACTGCTTAAATGTCATCCAACAAAGTACAAATCCAGGGTACAGTTTGGAGGAATGAATGTTTGAAAGTCTGATGAGCTCAGATTAATGGTCGTCTGCAGTTACTATATACAATGATGTTATTATGCCAAGAGAGGATACTAGCCAGACAATTTTACAGAATAACTTGGAAAACGATTGGAGAGCTACTTGACTAGAAATGAAACATATGAGCTATTAGGATTCTCTTCACTTAAAAAAAAATTAATACAAGTCCAGAAGAGTATTTTATAATATAACATACTCTGAAAGGAGGTCACAGTCATGTTTTGACAGCTGAATAAGAATCAGATAAAACCAAATTGCTTAGTAACTCTATCTAATACACTCCCAACTGTCTAAATAGTCCCAATAGCAACAGGAAAGTAAAAACACAAGCTCACCAAAAAGGGTCATCCTAACAAAGTGATGACAATTGGCTCGATATAGTATTTTAGGCATTTTATTCTACTAAGGTCAAAATCTCCCCGCAAAAAAGAAAGTCATCTCCTCCTAGCAAATTTATTCTCTGACCATCGTTGAACTGACTGAACTATCTGAGTCATCTTTTGTGGGTCTATCCCCCACTTAATTCCCAAGCAGCTACTGTTTTCCTATTGCATACAATGTACCACAATATATACTATGGAAGAACCAATAGTTACAAGACAGATTATACACCAAATAACAACCCAGGTAATTAACTGAGAACACCAGGAATGCCATTATGTAAAATAAAGTACATAAGTGTGTGGGGAAAATAACAGACTAAAATTAAATTTACAAAAAAATAGTTATTATAGCCTAGAATTATAGATTTTTCTTTAATTTTGTATAAAAGATAAAGGATGTCTTAAAATCTAGGTAAGGGAATAAAAACAAAAATGTGCAAAATTAGTCAAGAAAAAATGTAAAAGTTAGCATATCAACATGTTAAAATACATATGCTGTAAATACATCCAAAACTATTTAGTAAGAACAACCAAAGAGCTGAAGTGGACTCAGGGTGACTTCCTGAAGGAAAGTGATTTTCTGGGCTAGACAAAGTTGTCCGGCAGCACATCATGATAAATTGGTGAAGAAACAGAAACGGCTTGAGCAGATGTACTACAAGATTGTACAAGTGCTGAGCTTGCAGGAAAGAAGACAATTTCCTACACATTGCAAGAGGATGCACACAAAAAATGGCATGTTTTCAAAAACAGTTGTGGGGTGGCAAGAAAGCTCTGTGCTAGAGATTAAATGACCTGGATTTTGTGCTGGTCCTGCCACTTTTGTGACTTAGGGTATTTCACATGAATTCCCAGAGTCTCAATTTCTTTAGCTGAAAATGACAATAATTACACATAGCCTCCCACCTTCCTTTATTATTGTAAGTATCAAATGATATGATTTCTGAATATGAAAATGTAAAGGGCTAATTGTGTGAAAGAGTTTTGTTATGATGAACACGTTAATTGCACCCATCAAAATATCCACATGGCCCCATCCTCAGCTCTAGAGATTCCATACACCATTCTGACTGAACCTTGTTCATCCCCATAGCTTCAACTACCACCTATAACCTGATGGTTCTCAAAGCAATTATTTCTAACACAGATCTAACTTCTTATTAAGTATTTTCACATAATGACCCAAGTGTACTTAAAATCAACATGTCCAAAAATGAAGGTACTATTCTCTTTCTAAAATCTGCTCCTTGCCTGGTATAATCTATCTAAGTGAAACACAATGTCAGTATGACTCTGAAGTCAGGTTCTGCAGCAGCAGGCTCTGAGATGAATATGTGTTCAGTAACAGAGTAAGGAAGTGTCCGGGGAGAAAGCTCTGATGTAGGAAGAGAAAGAGGGACAGGAAGAGGACAAGCAATAGTGCGATTTTAGCAAAAGTTCTAGCCTCAGCTGGATCGCACAGGGCAGCTCTGGAATGTACAATACATCTCTCAATCTGTGTCACCCAAGGCAAGTATGCTGAGCATTCACATTCCTGCACAGTCCTCTTTGGCTAAATGCCACATCAGGGATGGGTGGGAGAAATATAAAGCCCCAGCACTTCTAGCTCTTTGTCCACATGCGAAAGTGGCTCAGGAGCAGTCCTCCAACGAAGCAGAACACGGAAGCCTGCAGTCAACACTATTAGCATCCTCTGAAACTCCCAACCCAGAAGCCATGAGGTACCCTTGAGTCCTTGTTCTCATGCATCCTGTACTCTGTACTGAATCCGTCGCCAATTCCTACAGTCTGTCACAAAGTCCCATAGAGATCCAGGATTCCTCTCCAGTGGGCTCTGATCACTTGTTTGCTGTACTTGGAACCCTCCTTGCTTCTGGCTTGAACTTTTGGAACCGCCTGCTACCTTATCACTAAGCCTCCTTCCAAAGCCTCCACTAATTCAGCTTCTAGATTACAGGCAAATTGATGTTTCAAAACAACTAAATAAATAAATTTAATTTGTTATTCTCCTATCTAAAATCTTTAAATGTAGCCATAATTTTCAAGATGAAATCAAAACTTTATAGCCTCTATTTCGCCAACTCAACAAGTTCTCAAACTTGATCTCAGGACTATTCACACCAAAAACATATGGAGTGCTCCAAAGAACTTTGGATTATGTGGGTTGTAATATAACTATTAACATTTACTGTATTAAAAATTAAAACTAGCTGTTAATATATTATTAGATATATATATATCAAAATTAGTATAGTAAAATGTACTTATAAATGTTATATTATGTGTTAATATAAATGATGCATTTACAAAAATTATTGTTTTAAAAAGAAAATTACAAAAACATGAAATATGTAAATAAATATAAAAACATATAAAAATAAATATAAATTTATATATAAATTAATTAATGAAAAAATGGCATCATTTTACATTTTCTTTAAGGTCTACCTTAAGAAGGTAAGTTTTGTTCTATGTAAAGAAAAGCCAGCCTTACACAAATATGTAGTTGAAAATGGAGTAGTTTCATAGACTTTTCAGATAACTATGGATATTACTCTGATAAAGTATAAAAACTCAACAAGTGTTATTTTCTTAAAGTAAATTTCAATGTGGGATCTAAAACTATATCAATAAAAAGTTTACACTATATTCTGTTTTATATTCTTTGAGACCCTAAAAGATTCTCAAAGATCTCCAGGTCTCTGTGGATCACACTTTGACCACTTCTCTGGCTCACCTCCTAACATTCATCACCACAAGCCCTTTACTAAGGTCTGGGCTTCATTGCAAGTCATTAGCAACTATCCTGGGGTCACCAAAAACCCTTTTCCCCAGATACTCAGTGTCAAAGCTCCCTCATACCCTTGAACTTTTCTCCTAAGCAAAAATAATGTAAAATGATGCAAAAATGATGTTAAATGATGCCATTCTTTCAGTAATTTATATATATTTATGTTTATTTTATATACTTTTATATTTATTTATATATTTTATAATTTTTTATATTTTCATTTTTAAAACAGTAATTTTTATAAAGAACAAAATTATGAATTTCACAGCAACCTGGATGGACTTAGAGTCTATCACAGAAACAAAGAACTGAGTATCACATGTTCTTACTCATAAGCAGACCTTGAACAATTATCACAATACTATAAGAAAAGGATTGGCAGTACTGGGAAACTACCAGGGGAGGGGGGGCAGGATTGGCAGTGGTGGGAAACTGCCATGGAAGGGGAGGGACACACCTCATCAACAAGGGTACCTGTATAATGAACATTTGTATATCTAGCCCTGAATTGTACCTCACATCTTTAAAATAAAAAAAATTTTTAAATAAGTACTTTATTTATATTGACACATAATACATATTTATTTAAATACACAAATACATTTATTTATTTTATGTATATTTATTGTTCTATTAAAATTCATTAACTTATCTTGCATTTTAAGCATATCTTTCACTCATGCATTATTATGCAATATCATTAATTGTTCATTTTAAAAAATAATAGTTCGTTAAGTTATGTAAATCTTCCAAATGCTGGCACATTGTTATGCAATATCTTTAAAAATCATGTTAGTATTGCAACTAATCTCATCAAGAAAGTCCTGAAATATTAAGTAGTTCTCAATTTCATGGAGCAGGGACTAGTTTTCCAAAATTCTAATTTTCCTTTAAAAGCTTACATTTTATTATTTTCAACAAATATTGACTATTGTTTTCTTTGAAATGACAAACTCACTTTTTATATTGTGACAAAATATTTGCCAATACTCAAGTCTGAATAAACGTAGTCATTCCTTCAGATAAAAAAAAATAGTGTTGTACTAAAAAAGTGACTAGTTCAACTTGTATCTTAATTGTACTTGAACTTTCTTCAAGACAATCATGGTGTTAAGATTTAATACAATTAGTCATTTTTACTATTCCATTGGACACATTTGTGAAGGAAATCCGCATTTTTTTATTGGTAGTGTATGATGCTGAAGAATACAATAATTACTAGGACAATGTGGTGCCACTGTATTGATTTATGGTAAGAGACCAGCCTTCTGTCTATCACTGACTTTGGACCCTCAATGCAAAGAGTAGCACAGTGAAAAAGATGAATATCTTAGGATTACTATGAAAATCATTTTGACTTTGAAAACTCCGTAAAAGGGTCTCAAAGATCTCCAGGTCCCTGTGGATCACACTTTGACGACTTCTCTGGCTCACCTCCTAACATTCATCACCATAAGCCCTTTACTAAGGTCTGGACTTCATTGCGAGTCATGAGTAACTATCATGGGGTCACCAAGAGCTCTTCTTCCCAGATCCTCAGTGTCAAAGCTCCTTCATACCCTAGAGTTGTCTCCTAAATAAATCTTCATCTAAAAAGAAGAACCTGGCCATTCTTTTGTAAAGCCCTGGCCCAGCCATGTTGAGTTCTGGCTGGGCCATTTTTCCTAAGCTTTGGCTCCTTCCTTTAACTTGGGGAGGTGAATCTCCTCTCTCTCTCTCTCTCCAGTTTACTTTCTAAGTAAACTATATTTTCCAATCTAAATAAATAAATAAATAAAATAAGAAGAACCATATTTCCGTTCCTAAGTATCACCCAAACTTAAGAGGACACATGTTCAACACACACATATTCAGTGCGGGGGCAGGAAGCATGTTAAGTAAACTTTGTTTCTGTGAGAGGTCACTCAGTATTATAGATTCTAGTTCCATCCAAGTTGCTGCGATATCCATGATTTTGTTCTTTTTTATGGCTGCGTAGTATTCCATCGTGTATGTGTACCACATTTTTTTAATCCAGTCCTCTTTTGATGGACAGCATAGTTGCTTCCAGGTTCTTGCTATTGTGAACAATGCTGCGATAAACATACGTGTGCAGGTATCTTTTTTCTAGGTCTGAGAATAATGTTGCTGGTAATTTGATGGGAATTGCATTAAATCTGTAGATTGCCTTAGGTAGGATGGACACCTTTACAATGTTGATTCTTCCAATCCATGAGCATGGGATGTTTTTCCACTTGTTTGTGTCATCTTTGATTTCTTTGAGCAGTGTTTTGTAGTTTTCTAGTGCAACGTCTGTGGAAAACAGTATGGCGATTTCTAAAAGCCCTAAATATCGACCTCCCATATGACCCTGCAATCCCCCTACTGGAAACATACCCTGAAGAACACAAATCACTCTATAAAAAAGATACCTGCACAAGTATGTTTATCGCAGCATTGTTCACAATAGCAAAAACACTGCTCAAAGAAATCAAAGGGGATACAAACAAATGGAAAAATATCCCATGCTCATGGATTGGAAGAATCAACATTGTGAAGATGTCCATCCTACCTAAGGCAATCTACAGATTCAATGCAATACCCATCAAATTA
>CAUYQG010021326.1:0-29608 GCA_963574415.1 Tarsius wallacei
AATTATAATCCCTACTGACAGAAATGATAAGATGTTCTCACCAGAAAAGCCAAGAATACAATTTTCCAGAATAATAATATAAAAAATATTTGTTATGTCACAGTAAGCTCATTATGCAATATAGAATGGATGACAGAAAAATATTTAAGCATCAGCTATCATGAAAAGCAGAAATAGTTTCATTGTGCAAGAAGCCCTGGGAAACATGCTATGGAAACTCTGAACAAAACATAATAAGATGTCTAAGACATTGACGACTGGGACTCAGCCATGGCAAGATGACCTTCCGTGGAGGGTCAGTGAGAGACGGTGCCTGCATATGTGATGGGAGCAGGGATGTGAAGTAAGGTCATATTTATAAACCTGGAAACTGAGGCTTTAACTGTTACCTCTATTTGGATATGCATCTTCTCGGAGTTTGTAGGTCAAGAAGCCAGGGGAGGGCTATAGTGGTGATTGCAGAGGGAAGTGGACCTTATTGGTCTTTGAGCTCTTTAAAGACTTTTGGTGCTAAGGAGAGAAAAAGGTAGCATCTGGCAGAGTTCACAGTGGGTGTGTTCACCCCACCTTTCTGCTTCAGTTTTGCCGAAAGCCACCTTGTTTACAGAATCATTAAGCTTTCACTGTTTAATCTCTCTTTTTTTTTTAAAGCGGTGGGGCGGGGGGAGCTCCCTATGTTGCCCTGGCAGGTCTGGAACCCCTGGGCTCAGGGGATCCTCCTACCTTAGCCTCCCAAAGTGCTGCTGGGATTATAGGCTTGAGCCACTGCACCTGGTCTGATCTATTTTTTTCCGCATTTTTCATTCTCACTGTTAAGGAATCATCTTTTCCAAATAACTGGCCAGTGATGGTTGTTGTACTACCATGAAATCATTTTTTCTTTATTTTTATTCAGGTTAAAAGATTTCAGGTTAAACAGGGCGCGGTGGCTCACTCCTGTAATCCCAGCAGTTTGGGAGGCTGAGGTGAGAAGACTGCCTGAGCCCGGTGGCTTGAGAACAGTCTGGGCAACTTGGTGAGACTTTGTCTCTACATTAAACAAATAAACAAAAAAATTAGCTGGGTTTGGTGGTGCGCGCCTGTAGTTCCGGCTACTTGGAAGGCTGAGGCGGAAGGGTTGCTGGAGCCCAGCAGGTTGACGCTGGGGTAGCCATGAGTGTGGTACTGTACTCTAAGCCTGGGCGACGGAGTGAGACTCCAACTCAAAGAAACAAAAAACAAAACAAAACAAACAAAAACAAGAAAAGAAAAGAAAAAACTAGAAATCAGTGTGAAAGAAAACATACAAAAGCACCTCCTTCAGTGCCCAGATCAAGCCTTCTTTGTCATCTCCCTCAAGCCTGAAGTGACTGTTTCCTCCCCAGATATTCATAGACAGTCATGCATTTTATCACCTAAATACTCTCTGTATTGTTCTCTAGTGGCTTTTTATGCTACTCAACTAGGCTTCAAGTTTCTTGAGGGCAAACATTTGTCCTGTTCATTTGTGTGTCCCCCACAGTGCTTTGCATATAGAGACCTAGTAAATGTGATTTGATTGGCTGAAGAAGGTATGTTTGCCTGATGAATAAGTCTCTTCAAATTAAGCCTTCCAGGTGCTGTTCTCAGAAGGTACCTGGACTGGGTTCTTGAGGCTCCAACAGTTTTTTCTTGAGTCACTGTGAGCCCCACCTTCCAGCTTTCCATAGTGGTGAAATCTATCATAAAATCCTGTGATTCTTTTCTCAGGATAAGGAACATTAGACCACAAGTATCTATGGGACAAACAGCCTGCCTGACTGGGAGCATGACCTGGCATTTAACAACAAAGAGTTGTACTTAATTAGCCAGCATCCACTCATCAGTAAGGCCTAAATATCTGCCTGTGGAATTGGAGAAATCTGTTCTAAAAGTTGAAAAGCTGAGTTTATTCACCACAGATGGGTCACTCTTGGTAGGAAGGAAGGAAAAAGGTTTTACCAATTAAATCAGGTTGCAAGAAAAGTTTGGTGCCCAATTTCCAGGGGTTTGTGTAGTGGTCTTTTTCTTTTTCACTGCATGATGTGACTATTATGAGATGGAAGAAGTTAGCATTATGAATTTTCTCTGAACTCATAGCCATAATTAACAGTGTGTGGACTGTTTTGAAGAAATCAAAGCAGAACTTGAGGACTTAGTTTTTTTGGTTTTTTAAATGTAGTCAAGGGGCTAGGTAGCAAAAACTTTTTAAGGAAATACACTGACCTGCTTTCTTAGCTCAAGGACATTTTGAAATAAAAAGGCTCTGAGAGATCCAACTTGTAGCCTCTAGTGGCTTGTAATAATTTGTTGATGTGAAAAGTTACCTTAAATTCTTTTTGGAACAAGAGATGAGGTATAAGTTAATACCAATGTGACAAAATGTCTGAACAGTGGACTTGAAACTGCAGGAGGATCATAAGAACTGATTTGTTCAAGGAAGTGAAGGCAATTCCTGACTTAATTTAGATGTGTGGCTTAAGCAGATGGCAAGTGAATTCATTTATCATTGTTGAACTGCCATGAGCGCAGTGGAATCACCGACTGTGACAATTTGCAGGGCTATTTGGTGGAAATGAAGTCACAACTCAGAGGAGAGTCATGGATTTTGATGAACACGAATCATCTTTAACATTTTTATGGCTGCCTTTGGAGTGCAAACTCTCAGCATGTTCCTGAGTTAAGCATTTGCCCTGTCACTGTGGGCAGAATTCTTTTGAATACCAAAACGATTGATTCTGAAATTCAGGCTATATGACCCAAATCAGAACTATCTGGATTCATTTGGCCTTTTGAAAGTTTCAGTCTTTTTCATTAAACTGCTTAAATCAATGGCTGAATCAGAATTAGGACGTGTTCAAATAAGAACCCTCGCCCACATTGTTTTGAAGAACGGTTCTGCATTTGAAATACAAACTTTTGAATTTACTTGCTCAGAATTGATCCATCAGTCTTGTAACTATTCGTTTTTGTACGAATATAGTCGATTAAACTTTTTTAGACGCCTTTGGCATTTATTTTAAGATCAACTTTATTGGCTAGGTAACAGACTATATACTTCACTTTGGCAAAAATGGCCCGTCCTCTGTATGGTTTATTTTTACCCTTCCGCTACAGTCTTAAGAAACTTGGACACTCCGGCTCCAGAGAGTGCTCTAACCCAGAGTCGGGTTGACAGGGTTGCTCGCATGCGCTCTCGACACAATCGTGTTTGTCGCAATGGGTCCTGCGCGGAAGGTTACATAAGAGTAGCGACTTTGATCATACTGTAGTCATTTTGTTGGTATCGCTGGTTACCGTCTACCTCCGCGCGGGTACTTGATTGTAGCAGAAAGTAGTTCCGGCCCGTGTTGTTTCGGCCGAGGAGCCGTCGCCGCCATTTCAAGACCGTGAGAGGTAGATGGCCAACTAGAGTTCCTAAGGTTCGAAACCTGTAACTGCTGCCGCCGCTTAAGCCTTCCAAAACACTGGTACGGCTGCTGCCCTCGTACTGCTACCTCCAGAAACGTTCTTGCTGGTAGTGGCGGCAGCGAGAGTCATTTACCCCCTTCTCATTCTTCTTCAAGAAGCTCCAGATGGCGTCTTCCGTGGGCAACGTGGCCGACAGCACAGGTACCGGTGTCCCGTTCTGCCCTGGCAGACACCCTTTTGGGGTCTCGCGCCGTCTTCTACCTCTCCTCACTCCCTCCCTTCCCTCTAACCATCCCCATTACATCAGTGGCATTGCTGAATTTTTCGTGGTCTACTGGCAGCTGATCGGGTTTCCCGTTGTCGTCTGCTTCCCAAACGTTTTCTTCTCGTCGCTTGTTTGCTTTTTGCTTCCTTTCTTGCTTTTTTAAATCCCTTAACTGTTCTAGCCTTCTACTCTCTCGGGACGCTTCTATCACACGTGCGCGCTTAGAATGTCTCGGAATGGACTGCATTGGAACCCCTGCCCTTTCACTCTCCTTCGCAACCGTTTTCTCCCCTGATTCCAGCTCATCGCTTGTCATTTTCCCCCTTCTACCTGCCCCTGCCCCAGCCCCAGCCCCAGCCCTTTACACTAGCATGGTTTGGTTCTTCTCTGCCAATCCAGGGTGGGGGTGCCATTCCGATGTAATCATATCCTCATTTTACATCACCCAAGGACTAGGCAGAGCTCATCGATGTGCTACAAGTAACCTCGAGAAGAGGGGACATTGAGCAGGACCCCGCTGGGCAGCGCCTTTCTGGTGTTTTGTTTTGTTTTTTCGGTTGAGCGGTCCTGGTTTAGATTGGAAATTTCCAGGGGTTCCCTTTGCCATCGCCCAGTTCACCCGCTGCTCCCAGCCTGGATTTCCCACCCTGTCCTTTCTCCCTGTCCGCGGGGAACCACACCCTTTCTTTCTTAAGGTTGCCAGCTTGCGGTCCACTTCCTATCCTTGGGGGAGAAACCGGTTACCCTGGTGGTGTTGCCTTGGCGTTGACCACCCTGTCCGCTCGATTCTTGCTTTGTGTTACTTTCTCGATGTATTCCTCCGCCGCCGCCTCTGGGTCTTCCATCCCCATTCTTTAGCCCAGTATCTCTTTATTCATAGGGTGTATATATTTTTAAGTTTCCATCCCTGCTTGAAGAGTTTGTAAAGCAACTGGAGTGTAACTGCACAAGTACAAGGCGGTTGCCCTTTTAGATATTCAGTCGCGAGCATTTGGTACTAAAAATAAGAAAACAACCAAATTATAGGAGTGTCCTTCAGCTGCCTTTCCATATTGAGGCTATTTGGGGCGGGAGGGGGTGGGGAATTGGGCTGCAGTTCTACGGTTTCCCACGAGGTTATTTTTTGGTGGGTTCTCATTTGAGATGTGCCAAGGGTTTTAGTTACTGTTATTGGACATTGTGCAGTAAATAATAGGTGGATCGTCAATAGTATCTTGTCCGTAATTGTAGGGAGCGGGATTCATAATTAGCTTGCGCTCCTTTCTCCCCTCCCCCACTGTGATTTTCAAAGATTGGGTACTAGCTTGCCCTTTTTTATATGTGTAATTTTTTTGAGGAAGTTGTCATTTCAAAGTGTTAAAATTGCAGATAAGCGGCTTTGAAAAGTGACAAAGTAGTGTGTTAAAATAAGGAGCTAGGAAGTTCGAGGCACTTGTTTAAATGTAATTTTCTAGTTTCAATTAGAGATATAATCTCCTCCAGATTTGAATGCAAGTGTCTCTCTTTGTGTTCGTGGTCAGCTGAGCATTCTGTCAGGAAATTTACTTAGCTTTCCCGAATATCCAGAACACACTTCAGTTCTAATGACTGGGGAGCTAGGCTCACATTTGAGTTTGTCACTGTAACCTTGGTAGGATTAAGTATAATTTGTACATGGTTTTCCATTCCAACCATCTAGTGAAAGTGCTGTGGTCAAATGCCTGGTAATGTATTACTGTTTAAGTTATTTACAATAGAGACTTTGGCAGGTTTCCCCCTCCTTTTCTCTGGGCTTTAGCTATACCCTTTAAAGATCTTTGTGTAGGACAACCTCTTTGGGTCCCCTCCAACTGTGGGAGCTTTTCTGTCCTCTCAATAAATCCTGCTTTAAAAAAAAGATCTTTGTGTATCTAAATTAAGTCACTTATTTTTTCATACTGTTGCACTTTATTAAATATTTTATATTTCAGCATTTTCCCATTTTTTTTGAACCACTGCAGTTGTAGATAACTGCTTGGTTTATATAGGGTTCTTTGCAATGGCCTAATCCTTTAGTCATTGCCAGAGTTCTTTGGAAAATGTTAGTGCTAAACTAGAGTGGGTGGAATTTAGTTAATTTAGTCTCCTTGTGTTTGGGATGGTAGAGGAACAACATATAACCTTGGGTCCATTTAAAATGTTTGATGACTCCTATATATATTTTGGCTCTTGACAAATGGATTCATCTTGTTTATCAGCTGTTTTAAAAAATAGCACCTTGGCTTTTAGGTTTTTCCCCCCCTTAGGCTCATTTCTAGTGTCACTCTTTAAAAAATTAAATTGTGAAACAAACAAGCATATTGATATAATTTAAAGAGTAAAAAACATCTGGTGTCCCCATTGAGGTTAAGATAAATCCAACCTGAAGCATGGGACAAAGTATTAAGTTTCCTAGTATGTTATTCTGACATTGTTAAATCTTCGTGACCTTGCAAATCACACATTTAATATTCTATTTCTGTATGTTACTAAGGCATAAGGAATAATACTAAGTGGATCTTTAGATGCTACCTATGATTTATAATTTAAAAGTGCAGAGTATTTTTGGTCATAAAATGTAATCTCATTTGAAGGTAAATATTCCTTTCTGGTTTGGGAAGAGTATTAGTGGGTGAATTCTAAAAATGCCACTTCTGCACTTGATGTTAGCCTGGAGATATAAAACGTGCAGAACACTCTAGTGCTTTACATAGTTTCAAGCATTTTCATCTTTAAGTTTAATATACCATATTTTTACATTTTTTTGTTTGCATTTCTAACTTTTTGTTTTCCCCCCTCCTTCCCTCAAATGTTTTGGTGATTCTCCAGAACCAACGAAACGTATGCTTTCCTTCCAAGGGTTAGCTGAGTTGGCACATCGAGAATATCAGGCAGGAGATTTTGAGGCAGCTGAGAGACACTGCATGCAGCTCTGGAGACAAGAGCCAGACAATACTGGTGTGCTTTTATTACTTTCATCTATACACTTCCAGTGTCGAAGGCTGGACAGGTAGGAGATGTGGGGTGCTTGCTGGTGGTTGTTACCTCTGGTTGCTGAGTTTGAAAGATGACACTTAAATATTTGAATTTGAAATTTTTCCAGTACTGGGTTTCAACTGAGCCACCAACGCACATCTGTGCTCTTGCCCACTTGTGACATGCCCAGCTGCCAGTTTTTCTCCCTCCTTTTGTGCTGGTGATTATATTATCGATATGACTAGGGACCTTTTCTAGATTTTTCCACCGAGGTCTGCTGCTTTCTAGACTGTTCAGTTAATAAATGATTCTTAGTGTACATCTGAGCATCCAGTCTCATCTTTATAAAACCTGCCAACTTGAGGGACTGAAGTGCTCAGAAATGAGGATTGTATATGCTGTGGTAGGAGGTGCATATGTGGTTGTAAATGCAGTCATTAACTTGTTACGATGTGTTGCCTTTAGCTAATCGGTTGAATTAATCAAAAGGGAAGAATTTGTGTTGTCCTTTTAACAAATTGTTATTTTGGTGTATTTAGACATTTAAAGATGTGCATCATTAAATCTTAAATGGAAAATGAGACTCATGCACATGGCATTTTCATTCTTTATCTTAATGATCATGGTTTCCAATGTGGCAGTTTTGTAATAAGACTTTGGTAAGAGTTTTATCTCATAAGAAAAAGCTTTCCAATCTGAAATCTGAAATCCCTCCACTTTAGAGAAACTTTGTTTTCCAAAACTTTTCCTGCTTTGTGCTAGTTAAAAGATGATGTATTATATAATTAGCAATAACATGGGATCTTCAGAAACTGAGTTGCATATGGGCCATACCTTTTTTCTGTAGCATGCATACCCACGCATCAATACTTTTCACCTTTTCCAGATCTGCTCACTTTAGCACTCTGGCAATTAAACAGAACCCCCTTCTGGCAGAAGCCTATTCAAATTTGGGGAACGTGTACAAGGAAAGAGGGCAGTTGCAGGAGGCAATTGAGCATTATCGACACGCGTTGCGTCTCAAACCTGATTTCATCGATGGTTATATTAACCTGGCAGCCGCCTTGGTAGCAGCAGGCGACATGGAAGGGGCAGTACAAGCTTATGTCTCTGCTCTTCAGTACAATCCTGTGAGTAAAATTTTAATGGTTATTTTTCCTTCACAGAAACCCAGAAAGAAACATGGTGAGATACTTACAACACTAAAATAGGTTTTTGCGTGGAGTAAAGTCAAAAGTTTAGAAATGCTTATGTATTTAAAATGGTGAAATTGCTTTGATCTGATCTGTATTATGTTAAAAAGTTTGTTTTATCTAGCAAGTTACTAAAACTAAAAATTCTTATTGCAAGAAACTACATCAATTTTTTGTAACATAAGTACAAGACATATGACGTTGTTTCTCTGTCCTCTTGTAATTAACTTTGGATAAGTTCTGATAGGTTTTTGCAACAATTGATTTTCAAGGAATGGTGGATAAAGGGTCTTAATCTGTAATATAAAATAGTTAAAACAAGATGCTAACATGGATTAGTAACATGAAAGCTAGTCTACAAAATTTTTTCCTGAATATCTTATTTTATTTTATTTCAACATAATTAGAAGGGGTAGAATTGAAGTTACACTATCTACTCTAGGCTTTTGAGTCGTTCTCAGAATTTTTTGGTGTAAGTTGCAGATGTGTTCTGGGGGACAAGTGAGGCCCAGCTGGCAGACATTAAGTTCATACTGTGTTTAGGGTCTCTAAAAGATACAAAAACATAAAACTTGCCCTCAGAACTTTAGATGTAGTTAGGGAAAGTAGATATAACCTTAAGAGGTAAGTGATAAAAGGGTTATGGGAGTCATTCCAGAAAAAGTTTAAGAATATATTCCTGGCAGGGCGTGGTACCTCATATCTATAATCACAGCACTTTGGGAGACCGAGGCAAGAGGATTCCTTGAACCCAGGAGTTCAAGACCAGCCTGGGTAACATGATAAGACATCATCTCTACAATAAATCAAAAAATTAGCTGGGTGTGGTAGCACATGCCTGTAGTCTTAGTTACTTGGAAAGCTGAGGGGGAAGGATTGCCATAGCCAAGCAGGCTGAGGCTGCGGTGGCCATGATGGTGCCACTGCACTCCAGCCTGGGTGACATGAGTGAGACTCTGGAAAAAAAAAAGAATTTATTTCCAAGCTGTGCTGTCAACATTGTGCAACCAACCTGAAAGTGGTTAATAATTAACTATTATAGCTACTATTTATTGAAATGGTCTACTATGTGCTCAGGCACTGTACTAATGGCTTTAGATGACTGGTCTTTGTAATTCTCATGGTGATTCTCCATAGTAGATGGTATTATTTCCAGCTTACCAATTTAAAGAAAAAACACACTGACTCAGGGTTTATGTAACTTTCTTGGGATCATACAGCTAGTAGTGGTGAAGTTGTTACTAAAACCTGAGCCTGACTGTTTTCAAAGCAAATGTTGAAGTGAAAAGTAAAGATAAAACTGGAATGATGTGCCCAGAGGGCACAATTTGAAAACCACTGGTCATATCCTTCTGTCCCTTAATCTCCATTTTTATAAGTTAGGAAACTGAAGCTTAATTTAGTAGTTTGCTCAAAGATCTGAAGTCACTTTTTATCATGACGTCTGTTAACAATTATTTTTTCTGTTAATTTTGAGAGTTTAAAAAATCCCTTTTAAAAAAATATTTGTTGCTTTCTAAATACACACATATTTTTTTAGAGATGGGGCTTGTGCTATGTTGCCCAGGCTGGACTGAAACTCCTGGGCTCAAGCTATCCTTCTGCCTTAGCCTCCCAAGTTGCTGGGACTATGGGCACACCACTGCTCCCAGCTTCTAAACTCATTGTTTTTCAGTGGATACAGTGAAAAGTTGCAGTTAGCACTCTTGGAGGTAGCAAATAAAACTAATTTCTTGTTTTATCCTTTCAGAAATTTTCAGTACTTATACATGTGAATTTGAGTGACTTTTTGTAAATTTTTTTTTTTTTTTTTTTTTGAGTTGTCTCACTTTGTCGTCTAGGCTGAAGTGCAGTGGCACACTTATGGCCATAGCAGCCTCAACCTGCTGGGCTCAGGTGGTCCTTCCACCTCAGCCTTCCAAGTAACTAGAACTACTGATGCGTGCCACCATACCCGGCCAATTTTTTGATTTATTGTAGAGACGAGGTCTTGTCATGTCGCCCATTCTGGTCTCAAACTCCTGGACTCAGGCAATCCTCTTGCCTCCGCCTCCCAAAGTGCTGGGATTACAGGCGTGATCCACCGCGCCCAGCATCTTTTTGCAATTTTTATTGCAGTACTGTCTAGCTAGTTACCCACTAAAGGTTTTAGGGAACCTTGTATGTGCTACCACTGTGGCTTGGACCCCGTTCTTCCCAAGGATTAGGCCTCACCTCTGCACCCAGTTGTCACAGTAAGTTCTTTTCCTTTATTAATCACAGTCATTTCTACTTTACATTTGTTGAGTGTAAACTAACTTGTGCCCTCATACACAGATGTGGTTCATACCAACTTTGAAAACTCTGATCCCACCAGGTGGTGGCTCATGCCTGTATTCCTAACACTTTGGGAGACTGAGGTGAGAGGATTGCTTGAGCTCAGGAGTTTGTGAGCAGCCTAGGCAACATGCGAGACCTTGTCTCTACAAAAATAATAGTAAAAAAAAATTAGCCAGGTGTGGTGACGTGTGCCTGTAGTCCCAGTTACTCAGGAGGCTGAGGTAGAAGGATCGCCTGAGCCCAGAAGATAGAGGTTCCAGTGAGCCATGATCATGCCATTGTACTCCAGCCTGGGTGACAGAGTGAGATCCCAATTCAAAAATAAAAGATACAATGGGCTGGGCACAGTGGTTCACACCTATAATCTCAGCACTTTGGGGGGCTGAGGTGAGAGGATTGCCTGAGCCCACGGGTTCAAGACCAGCCTGGGCGAGTTGGCGAGACCTCATCTCTACAATAAATCAAAAAGTTAACTGGACGTGATAGCACGTGCCTGTAGTTCCAGCTACTTGGAAGGCTGAGGCAGAAGGATCACCTGAGCTCAGCAGTTCGAGGCTGCAGTGGCCGTGAGCCTGCCACTGCACTCCAGCCTGGGCAACTGAGTGAGACTCCAACTCAAAAAAAAAAAAAATTACAATGACTGAATTTTTGGCTGGGTGCAGTGGCTCACGCCTGTAATCACAGTACTTTGGGAGGTCAAGACCAGCCTGGGCAACATGGCAAGACCTCGTCTCTACAAAAAAATAAAATTAGCTGAGTGTGGTGGTGTGTGCTTCTAGTCCCAGCTACTCTGAAGGCTGAGGTGGAAGGATCATCTGAGCCCAGGAGGTCGAGGGTGCAGTAGCCTTGATTGTGCCACTGTATTTCAGCCTGGGCAGCGGAGTGAGACCTCGGCTCAAAAAAACAAAAACCAAAAAACTTTGATCCTCTTGGCTCAGGTTTCCAGTTGCCTACGTGTGTAGCAGAGCAGTCATTGCTACTGATATATACAAAACAGTAGGAGTACGTTGAGAAGGGAAAACTGAAGTGGGAGACAGAATCATGCTATTTAATATGTAACCTGTTAACAGGAAGCTTATCATCGTGCTCTACCAGAGGTGAGATAGTACTAAAATAAATCACGGAATTACCTCTCGAAGACATTGAATGACAATGCATTCCCATTTGGTTCTGTTTTTTCTTGTGGAAGGTGCTGCTTTTTTTTTTTTCTGTCTTTACCAGTAAGAATGAAAATGGGATTGTGCAGACTCCCTTGATTTCCCCTAAATATACCATAGTGATCATGTTTTAATTTATTTCAGGATATCTCATCTTAATTAGGATTATAAACTTAATTGTCAAATGCCCAGTGTCAATTCAGTACTGACAAATCTTGAGTTTGTTCCTTATGTTCTTGTTGACAGTACTTAAATGCATCATTAGTGTATTGTGGGCCTGAATCATAGATATAGTTGGCAAATGGTTGAAGAAACTCAGGTTATTTTGGTTTTGTAGCAGTGAGGGAGTAAAATGTTAACATGGTATTCTTAGTAACATGTTTTCAGCAGTGTTTATCTTTTTAAGTTAATAGATATGTCAATTTAGGAGTTATTTTCTGATTTGATTATAGAAATTACTTTTAAGACATAGAGCAGCTAGGTGCAGTGGCTCACGCCTATAATTCCAGCACTTTGGGAGGCGGAGGTAAGAGGATTGCTTGAGTCCAAGGGTTCGAGACCAACCTGGGCAACTTGATGAGACCTCATCTCTACAATAAATCAAAAAAATTAGCTGGGTGTGGTGGCGCATGCCTGTGGTTCCGGCTGCTTGAAAGGCTGAGGCAGAAGGATGGCCTGAGCCCAGCAGGTGAAAGCTGCTGTGGCTGTGAGTATGCCACTGCACTCCAGCCTGGGCGACAGAGTGAGACTCCAACTCAAAAAAAAAAAAAAGCAATTTCATATTTTTGCATTCTGAATTGTTTTGTTGGATGATTTGGTAATTTTCCTAAAATTTTAGCTTGTCATATTTGAAGGTGCTATTGCAGATGGTATTCTTTCATATGATGACTCATTAGAGTTACCCATACCTGGCAATTCCCTTTATGAATTATGCATAAAATTGTCCATTTTGTAAGAGCTGTAACCCTAAATTGCTCTAAGCAGCTGTGTTTCTGAATCTATAGGTTGTTGAACCATTACTTTTTCTTTGATTATGGATGCATAGAACTGAGAAATACTGGCATCCTGACCATTATGTGTTACTGTTATGTTATTATTGTGAGCCTCACTTATGTGGCCAAACTCTGTAAAAAACCATACATTTCTATTCTCTCTCTGTTCTGCTTTTTGTTAAGGTTGCCATACAAATGTCACATTTAAATACCTAAATGCTTACTGTGTGTACAATTCTTTGCTAGGAATTGGGGAGTGTGCTGGTGGGGAAAGTTGTGGGTTATAATATAAGACAGGACCCGACCCGTAAAGAAAAAAAAGGTGTAAGCTCCTCAGATGATTATTGTTGGAGAGTATTAATCAGAAGATATCCTCGAGTGGGTGCTTATAACCTATGCATTCTGTAGGAAGGTAAATAGCAAGTCGACTTTGCTGGCTGAAGTGGTGAGTCAAGTAGTACCAAGAAGTAAATGTAGTAGAGGAGAGTCAATTGGAAGATTTAGAAAGAATAGAAAGGCTGAGGAGTTTGAATTTAATTTGAGAGACAATTGAGAACTACTGTAGGTTTTTATCGACCTGATTTTACTTCGTGTGCATGTATGTGTATAGATGTTGTGGGTGGCAGGTGTAGGGAGGCTCTAGGAAGAAAGGCAGGAAACAGTTGCTATCTTGGGAGGAATAGCTGTACAGGAAAATCTTACTCATTTCCATCTCCTTATCCTTTATCTTTTTTTTTTTTTCTTTGAGTTGGTGTCTCACTCTGTCGCCCAGGCTGGAGTGCAGTGGCACACTCATGGCCACCACAGCCTCGACCTGCTGGGCTCAGGTGATCTTTCTGCCTCAGCCTTCCAAGTAGCTGGAACTACAGGCATGTGCCACCACGCCCGGCTAATTTTTTGATTTATTGTAGAGATGAGGTCTCACCAAGTTGCCCAAGCTGGTCTTGAATCTGTGGGCTCAGGCAGTGTTCTCACTTGCGGCCTCCCAAAGTGCTGGGATTATAGGGATTATTACCCTTACTATTTTCCTCTTGTTTACAACACCCTCCTTTGTCTGTTAAAACATCGTTCAAAGCCTAGCTTAAACTTCTCCTTTGAGCTCATTTACTTAAAATTCTTTACTATTGTGTGCTCATTTAGTGTGTGCCTTGTCTTTCCATGTAGATTGTAAGCCCTTTGATATTAAGGGTTCTATTTTTTCCCCCTACAGTTCCAGGCATTTTATTGAATTGAATGAAGGTTTGCATGGAAGGTATTAACCTGGGATGGATAGAATGTTCCAGGTTTAAGAAGTGTGATTCTTGAAAATGTTTTAACAGATGCAGCAGAATTGATGTCTTAGGTTTTGAACTTTTGGGAGAATGGCGGTGTCCTTGAATTTTTTAGAAATTGCTGTTCATGCATGTGAGTTTGGATCCCCAAGCAGGGGAGTTGGATTTCACTGTTATTAATATATTTAATGTGATGTGTTTTATCTTTTTATAAAACGGCCTTATTGATTATCTTATAGTAATTTTTCTTATGGTAATACTAAAGATAATCTATTTCTAACTATTAGCATTGTGTTAATTTGATTTAGTATGCTGTAATGGATCTAAATGATATAACTAAATGTAGATAGCTAGATAGATACATTGTCAGGAGTTGGGTGGCATCCATCCAAGAGAAACAAGGTAAAATTGTACAGTAGTTGACTAAAATGTGTAGCCATTATGGTCATTGTTGGAGCGTTATTGCAAGACTTCTGATTATTATGGCTCAGAAAAGGTAAAGGACTTGGTAAAAGTCCAAAGATGTGTAATCACAACTATCAAGTAGTGGAAGGAACTTGGATGAGCAGATTGGATTACTCACTCACAGTCTACCAGAACAGAAAGGTAACTTTTTAAGTTTAGAAATTAATAACCAAACAAAGTAGATAGCAAGATTATAGAATTCATTACTTTTGAGAGTATAAATAGGGTTAAAAAGTACTTAGACTAATTAGAGGAGGATAAGTCTGTAATAAGATTAATGGTACCTATGTTTTGAGGATTTGTATTAGCCTTTGTGCTTGAGGTCATGGGGGAGAACCATACTCTCCCAAAACATCAGTCATTGCTTGAGGGACCATGCTAAGGTAGATCATGGAGCTGAATTAGTGAGGACAACCATAAGATTGTTCTGTGGCAGCCTGTACTTTGTTGGCAGACTTGGGCTCACCTGATGGATGATAATGTACAATCACACAAGCTGTTTATCAGTACTATTAATCAGCTGATTCTGGAAACTATAATACAGTTGCAGTGAGAATAATATGTGATTATATCTATCTCTCTCTCTGTATATCTATATATATGATTCTTTGGCACAGTTGACAAAGTTTCACTTTCTAGGACTTAGTTTAAGGCTCTTTTACCCATGGAACAGTTTGGAATGATGAACATACTTCCTGTTGCCATTGTGTCTGCTTGTTAACTGATAGATTTGACTGGCAAAGGCAAAAATAGGGCAAATAAAAATTTAAGCTCACTGTTCTAGACGGGCATGATGGCACATGTTTGTGGTTCCAGCTAATTGGAAGGCTGAGGTGGAAGGATCGCCTGAACCCAGCAGGTCAAGGCTGTGGAGGCCATGAGAGTGCCACTGCACTCCAGCCTGGGTGACAGAGTGAGACACCAACTCAAAAAAAAAAAAAATTTAAGCCCACTGTTCTGATGAGTGTCTCATGCTGATGAACGGACTGGTGAGTCAGATGACTAGCAACACAATTGAGCTGCTAATAAAAAGCAGAGTCAACTGTTTTTCATTATTCACCCACTCAACTCTAATGACACTTAATAATAATGAGTAATCTAGTGGCAGGTGCCAGGATTGAGGCTTTGGTTGAATGGTGATCCTTCTGCCTGATAGTGAAATGAAGTCAAGATTTCTAAATATGCCTGACAGCCTGAGGGCAAGTTTGCTGATAGGCTGTCACTTGCTAAATGCTGTTTTCCCCACCTTGGAAAATTTTTGGTGTGTGATTCATCATAATCTTGAATAAAATAGTTAAACAAATAGTTATCTGCTTTTTGTTTGTTTTTGAGTCGGAGATTCACTCTGCTGCCCAGGCTGGAGTGTAACGGCATGATTATGGCTCACCGCAGTGTCTGCCTCCTGGACTCAGGTGATCCTTCTGCCTAAGCCTCCCAAGTAGCTGAGACTATAGGTGCATACCATCACACCCAGCTCATTTTTTGATTTTTTTTTTTTTTTTTTTTTTTGTAGAGACAGGGTCTTGCTATGTTGCCCAGACTGGTCTTGAGCTCTTAGGCTCAAGCAGTTCTCCCACCTCAGCCTCCCAAAGTGTTGGGATTATAGACATGAGATATCACACTTGGCAGACTTTTTTAAAAATAACTGATGGCTTAGAAAGTGTACATTTTGCTTCACCATTGATTGATTGATTTTTTTTTTTTTTGAGTTGGAGTCTCACTCTGTCGCCCAGGCTGGTGTGTAGTGGCACGCTCACAGCCACCGCAGCCTCCACCTGCTGGTCTCAGGCCATCCTTCCACCTCAGCCTTCCAAGTAACTGGAACCACAGGCATGCACCACCACACCCAGCTAGGCAGACTTATTTATTTTAACATGACTGGTATTTGGGGGAGGGGAAATGCTCTAGTAAGGTTCCATAGTCTTTTATCTAAAACTGGTGGGATCAAATGCACTTCAACATTCACAAGTTTTAGGATTTTAGACAGATATAAAAAACTCCCAGCCAGGTCTAGAGCAGCACATTATGGTAAAACATGTTTATGTTTCTGCAGCAAAAGATATGAGTATTTCTACTAAGTGAGATAAACAGATTCTATAACTAGCTTCATGTTAGGTCTGGTTTAACCTCAGATGAGTTGTTGGAATTTTTCTGGGATTTTGAATGGAGGATGAGGAATTGTGGTCCTGTACTGTTTGTCAAACTGTATCTTTAGATGACAGAATAAAATGGCAGGGAGCTAGATGCAGAAAGGAGATGACAAGATGATTTTGATTGACAAAGCAGAGTATAATTAATGATAGTATCTTTGGGTTTCTAGGATTTGTACTGTGTTCGCAGTGACCTGGGGAACCTGCTCAAAGCCCTGGGTCGCTTGGAAGAAGCCAAGGTAGGTGTTTGATAGAACACATTTAAACATCAGTGTTATGAAAACTTGTACTTTTTGCCAAGTCTTCAACTCTTCATTGAGCTCTCTTCACAAAACAGTCCTATGAAACAGAGGAAAACTGATGGCATTAATCGCCTCAGACTAGAGCAGGGCCAGGCTTTGGCAAATCTGTTCTAAATCTGGGGGTAAAGCAAGAACCTGAACATTTTGGAGCCTTTCTGCTGAGCTAGATCATCTTTATAACAATGGGCTCCGTCATGATCTTATGTGGGAATAAATAACATTCCTTCAAATCTGAGGCTTGCCTGCTGGTGACAAGCAGAGCGCCTGTGATTTGGCTCAAGATTCCTATATGATGCAGGTGCCATTGAAAATGCTGCTCTTCTAAGTCCTTTGTGGCTTGTAAGTGGAGAAGAATTTCATCCAAATGTTACCCTGTAATACTGGCATTTAAAATTCTTATTTAACCTTCCTCCCTTCATCTTCCTCACCCTTTTTACAGTGGAAGAAAGGCTGTTAAAATGATTGCAAATTAATAATTGGAATATCCTGCCCCTTGTTCCCACTCCCTCCCCAAGTTCCCTTTTCCTCTTTTCCAATCCTAGTTATCTACCTTCTTTTCTTCCTCATTTCCTTCTTTTATTCCTCCCCCCTCCCACCCCCTTAAAAATTCAGAAGGACAAAGCTGGTTTGTTTGGGAAATGGACTGATCGAAAGAAAACTTGCCAAAGTGGAAAGGTGGCTTTTAGCATTCTGTGTTTCCAAATAATGAATTTGAACACCAGGTTGGGTTAATTAATGCTTTTGGTATAATTTAAAATTAAATTTATAAATGCAGTTGTCTTGTTACAAGCCACCTTACGCAACCGCGCTGCAGGGGTGAGGAGTGGGGAGAAACCAGAATGCTTCTGAAACTCCCACCTGTTGCTCTGAGCCCCACGCGCATGCTAATGCGTGGAGTGTATGCGCAGCGTAGCTGTCTGTTTGACTGCTTCATCCAGGGAGGGAGAAGGCTTTTCAGCACCATCTAATGTTAAAAGGCACTAGTTTTAAGTGCATAGCTCATAAATTCTGCTGACACTTTGGATTAACCTTATGTAGGTTTCCAGCTAATGAATTGTAATTGATTTCAATCTTAGCTGATAAGTCTAATTGGTAATTTATAGAACAAATATTTGATAAGCTCCTATTAATTGTCACCCCACCAAGCGGACAGCTAACATGAATTGCACTTCACTGCAGCTTTAGAGATCGGTTTAGGCTGAGACATTGCGCCTGCATTAGGTTGCTGACTTCTTTATTTCAGAGCTCTGGAGACACCTAGTTTGAAAAATGTTATTCTGTTTTTTGTGAGAACTTAGTGAACAAGAAAATACTCTTGAGTGAAATGCAATGTATTTCTTTTGTAATCAGTGCATTTGAAAATTCAAGCCAGCATATTCCTAGTAGATGGAAGCAAAATTAAGTTGTCTTTGTAGAAAATGAAGAGCCTTTCTTCCAGCAAAAATCCCTGCTGTATGCAATAGCCCTGATTAACCCTCTCCCTTCTGCATGTTTCCCATGTTACAGACTTGAGACTGTCCTCATTCCCATATGTAATAGACATCCAAAGAATTTCAATTGCTTTGTTGAACTTTTACTAATGATCTTGTTTTTATTTTCTCTCTTGTTTTTGGTTTTTCACCATTGATATTGTATTTAGAAGGTTTCAGGTGGGTGAAACCTCCTATTCCATGCGTAAGGTGCCTCGCTGAAGGGAGCTCGAGGCCTGGATCTAGGGCAGACACACAACCTCCTCCTCCTCTTCCAGCAAGGAACGCACCGAAAAGTCACATGATGAGAAATATGGTAACGGGTTTGTAACTGCCACAGCAAAACAATTTGCCTCCATGCCTGAATCTTCTGTCTTGTGGCTTCAGAAACAGCTTAAAATAATTTTATTTACAAGCAAGTTATGTAAGAGAATGTTTTATACTATAGCCACAATTCTGTCAAAGATAAGTAAAAGTTAATTAAGATATTAAAAATTACTAGAGATAATTTACTTAGTAAAAGCTTCTAACTCTTCTTGTTGTTCATTTTTTTCCTTTTTTCTTCTTTGTTTGGATTGCAGCATTCTGCTCTTCTGATGATGCGCTGTGACCCTGCAGTAGCGCAAAGGCTGCGCAGCGTTAATGCGCATTGCGTGCGAATGAGCCCCTGTGAACGGTTGACTAGATGAGTAATCTGATTGACTGGCTCCCTCAGTCCTATTCTGTAGCCTTTTTGGATAAAATTGGGTTTTAACATACCTTGAGTCCAACTAATCTCATTAAACAAATATTCTCTATGGGCCTGTCTAGTAGATTAATGGATCTGGTTGGCCGTTTGCTGCGTCTAGGGGTGTTCTATGTAGCGCAGCAGTTCGCAGCGATTGCGCATTGCGATGCTGTTAGGTTGCGCAAGCGATGTTTGCGCTCGCATTACAGGGACCTCAACCTAGGTGCAGTCCTGTCATGTGAGGTTTCAGCTTCAGTCTTCCTTGGGAGACAGGGTCATTGTGAAGATGTAACTTAAAGCCTGGCTTTATATCTGACTTGGCAGAAAGGCATTTTTCTCTTTGGTAGCATAGTTTTAATGTTAGTGAGGAACATTATTGTTGAAGAGCAACATTTCCCAAAATGTGTTTCATAGTATTCAAATAAAATGTCTAATGAAAGAAGAGTTTCGTGATCAACTAAGTTCAGGGAACCTTGTAAATACTATTAAGGCTTAGGGAAGTCCTATAGTAAAGAAACCTGTTTTCCTAATTTATTTGATCATGAACTCCTTTTTTCTGATGATACTTCTTAATGCCTTGTAGAACACACTTTGGGAAACAGGAACGGGGCAGGAAAATTTGGCTTTAAGTGGCGCCCTCTAGACACTTCTTGAAAACATGACAAGAGCCTTTAGGTGTTAGGTTAAGAAAGGTTAAGGTCCAGCGTAGAGTCTTACAGCAGCTCACTTCCCAGATAAGTCCCAGTGTAAGGGTTGGCCATTGGTTGGCAGAACTGAACATGGTGGTTTGCACTTGGGTTCTGGTGGCGCAGGCGCAGGAGCAGCCAGCTGTGGCAGCGCATTAGTTTTGGCGCAAGCGAGCCTATGCTGCAGGGTCACTTTTGGCTGGTCAGAGAAGGAATAATGATATCACCTTCTTCCCCCCCCAATCTTTTTTTTTCCCTTTACAAATTTTCCCCTTTCCCTTTACCTCCTTCCCCTCCCATCTTCTTTCATTAACCCCTCCTAAGGCATGTTATTTGAAAGCAATTGAGACGCAACCGAACTTTGCAGTAGCTTGGAGTAATCTTGGCTGTGTTTTTAATGCACAAGGGGAGATTTGGCTTGCAATTCATCATTTTGAAAAGGTTAGTCGTTAAATTTTAATAATTGGTATTTATGAAGTGCTTACTGTCAGTAATAGGTCTTAACCAGTCATGTAATATTTTTGTTTCTTTGACAGTATGGACACTCTGACATACAGTGGTTCTACTTAGAGTTTTTTGACTTTACAGTGGTATGTAAGAGTACAGAGACACACATTCAATAGAAATTGTACTTTGAGTACCCAAGTAGCCATTCTGTTTTTCACTTTTAGTACAGCATTCAGTAAATTTCATGGGATAGTCAACACTCCTATAAAATAAGCTTTGCGTTAGATGATTTTGCCCAAGTGTAGCTAATGTAAGTGTTTTGAGCATGTTTAAGGTAGGCTAGGCTAAGCAAGAATGCGTGGTATGTTTGTTAAAGGCATTTTTGACTTAATATGTTTTCAACTTACGGCAAGTTTATTGGGATATAACACTTTCTTGAGTTGAGGAGCATCTGTATTGCAGTGTTTGCTGGATAGTATATAGTATAATATAGCAGTTTCCAGTTTTGCGTTGAGAATGTACTTTAGTAATTAAAAATGCCTTTAAAAATGGGCTTTAAAGAAGCAAGGCTTCTTGGTGAAAAGGCTGATTCCAGGTCTGGGGCAGGAAAGGTACAAAATTTGCCTGGAATGCTTTGTCATACCAGAAAGCAAGGAAACTTTGATGTATTACTTTTTTTTTTGAGTCAGAGTCTCACTCTGTTGCCCAGGCTGGAGTGCAGTGGCACACTCACGGCTACCACAGCCTCAACCTGCTGGGCTCAGGTGATCCTTCTGCCTCAGCTTTCCAAGTAGCTGGAACTACAGGCATGTGCCACCACGCCTGGCTAATTTTTCTTGATTTATTGTAGAGATGGGGTCTTGCCAAATTGCCCAGGCTGGTCTTGAACCCGTGGGCTCAGGCAGTCCTCTCATCTCGGCCTCCCAAAGTGCTGGGATTATAGGCATGAGCCACCAGGCCCGGCCTAATAATGGATTTTTAATGTTCTCACTACAAAAAAACAAGTTGGTGAGGTGATTGATATGTTAATTAGTTTGGTTGAATCTTTCTACAACTTATACATAGAGCAAAACATCACATTGTACCCCATAAATATACACAATTATTCTTTTTTTGAGTCGGAGTCTTATTCTGTTGCCCAGGCTGGAGTGCAGTGGCATACTCAGGCCACTGCAGCCTTTACCTGCTGGGTTCCAGTGATCCTTCTGCCTCAGCCTTCCAAGTAGTTGGAACTACAGGCATGCACCACCACACCCAGCTAATTTTTTGACTTATTGTAGAGGCAGTCTCTGTTGCCCAGGCTGGTTTCGAACCTGTGGGCTCAGGCAGTCCTCTAGCATCAGCCTCCCAAAGTGCTGGGATTACAGGTGCGAGCCATTGCACTTGGCTCACAATTATTCTTTGTCAGTTAAAAATTAAATTTTTTTTTTTTGGAGTTGGAGTCTCTGTCATCCAGGCTGGAGGGCAGTGGCATGCTCATGGCCACCGCAGCCTCGACCTGCTGGACTCAGGCAATCCTTCCGCCTCAGCCCTCCAAGTAGCTGGAACTACAGGTGTGTGCTGTCACACCCGGCTAATTTTTCTTGATTTAATGTGAGATGAGGGGTCTCGCCAAGTTGCCCAGGCCGGTCTTGAACCCGTGGGCTCAGGCAGTCCTCTCACCTCAGCCTCCCAAAGTGCTGGAATTATAGATATGAGGCACTGTGCCCAGCCTCAGTGGTTGAATTTCTGATTAATTTTAAGTCAGGATCCAAATAAGGCCCATACAATTTATCGACATGCCTAAGTTTCTTTTAATCCTTTAAAACAAATTAAATCTCGATTTTTATCCCTGGAATTTGTTGAAAAAAATCAGATAACTCTCCTATACAACTTCCCATAGCTAGGGTTTTGCTGATTGCACCCTTGTTTTTTTTATTTTTTTGAGTTGGAGTCTCACTCTGTCGTCCAGGCTGGAGTACAGTGGCACACTCACAGCCACCGCAACCTTTCTTGATCAGTGGTTTTCTACCTTGGTTGCACATGAGGTGCTTGTAAAAGATAGGGATGTCCTGACCCCATTTTCAGAGGGTCTGACTTAATTGGCCTGTGGTAGAGCCCAGGCACCTTTTAGAAGTGAATTCTTAATATAACAGAGTTGAGAATCATTGCTCTAGTTATATCTGGCCATATTCTAAGATAACTTCAGAACTATTTGGATGACACCATTTAATGGTTAGTATCTGCAGTATTGTTTCTTACTGAGTATACAACTCTAATTACATATCTTAACTCATTCACTGCCACTGACGTGAATTTATAGCACTCCAAATTCTGTTCCTGGTTGTGGATGTTGTGAATTTACCTCATCATGAAAGACTGTCTTTTTGGGTTTATAATCTAAATAAAAATACAAAGTACGGAATGCTAGTCAGAGTGGTGTTCTGAGGCAAATACTGGATATGTCTGCAACTTTCAACTGTATTGTGAAAAAGGTGACAATTTAGAAAAGACCACTTCACTTGTGCTTAACGACAGAAGTTTGCGGCAACCAGCTTCAGGTTTTTAAAATTTTCACCCGCTCTCAGTATTAGGAAAGTGAAAAATTTGCCAATTGCAAATGTGTTAATAAAGTCTTGCTGAGAATATAGTTGTATGGATACAGCTGAGGTATATACTTCTCAGTAAGAGCTGGTGGCCTCTTTCTGCCATTAATTTTTAGAAAAGTTAGACTGGTTAATTGTGAATTAAATAGGGTCAATTGGGGTAACTCCTTTGGGCCCTCCCACTGTGGAAGCTTTTCTGTCCTCTTAATAAATCTTGCTTTCTGAAAAAAAAAAAATAGGGCCAATCATTAGAAAATTGGAGCAGGATGGGGCATGGTGGCTCACGCCTATAATCCCAGCACTTTGGGAGGCTGAGGTGAGAGGACTGCCTGAGCCCACGGGTTTGAGACCAGCCTGGGCAACTTGGCAAGACCTCATCTCTACAATAAATCAAAAAATTAGCTGGGTGTGGGGGCGCATGCCTGTAGTTTCAGCCACTTGGAAGACTGAGGTGGAGGATTGCCTGAGCCCAGCAGGTTGAGGCTGCGCTGGCTGTCAGCGTGCCACTGCGCTCCAGCCTGGGCAAGACAGTGGGACTCCAAAAAAAAAAAGGAGCAAACCCAATTTAAAATTTTTGCCTTTAAGACCCATTTTGCTCATGAGAACATGAAGCACGAGAAGTTATTTTGGTAGCATTGAGGTTTGTAAAAATAATTAGTACTAAATAAATAATCAAGTTTTAAAGTGAAATAAGATTTAATTATACTAAATACAATAATTGAAGTTCTAAAATGACCTCAGAATAAAAAATTATAACTGGGAAGTTAATCTGGCAAAATCCTAACCTGCTCTAAATATCTTGAAATTTTTAGGCTGTCACCCTTGACCCAAATTTTCTGGATGCTTACATCAATTTAGGAAATGTCTTGAAAGAGGCACGCATTTTTGACAGGTGAGAGAGAATGTTCTGTTTGATAAATTTTCTTGAGTTTTTGTTGTATTGACACTTGACAGGTTGGACTGAAATTATGCCTGGCTTTTCATTGTTAAGTTTATAAAATGTATTGCTTGGCTTTTCATTGTTGATTTTCCTCAAAGCCATTATCCTTTAGTTGAAATTTCCTTTATTGTAAAACTGTGGAAATGGTTATCTCTTATAAAAAATTATGTATTCCTTTGATCTGATTCAAAAAGCTAAGTAAATCCTGACTTTTAAATTTTTTTGTTGTTGTCAAAGCAAGGCCTATTTCTCATGTGGGAATAGAACATTTCTCAGTGTAAAAATACATTTATAAAATGTATTTACACTTATAAATTGTATTTATATTTATAAAATGTAAAGGTGTGGCTTTGGTTTGAGGTTAAAGTATAATATAGCATGAATTATGTAATAGAATTATGTAATTGACTACAACGAATTGTATAGTACAGCTTGAATTAATTGTGACAAAACATCCATTAAAAATTAGTTACATTTTGTGCCTGCTTTTTTATTCACAGAGCTGTGGCAGCTTACCTTCGTGCCCTAAGCTTGAGTCCAAATCATGCAGTGGTTCATGGCAACCTTGCTTGTGTATACTATGAGCAAGGCCTGATCGATCTGGCGATAGACACCTACAGGCGAGCTATTGAATTGCAGCCACATTTCCCTGATGCTTACTGCAACCTAGCCAATGCTCTCAAAGAGAAGGGCAGTGTAAGGATTTTTATTCAGTCTATTTTTTTATTATCTAGTAGGATTAAGCAAGTCTTTTTTGGCATATTGTTATTAAGTATTGAGATGGTATATTGATTTACTTGGGAGTTTTGGTTGAGAAGAACACTGAAAATACACATTTTTGGGGGAATATTTCCAGCCATTAGGCCTAACTAAGCAATTATTAGAACAATATCATTGGTGACTCTTTGATTCTTCTGTATAGTTTTTGAAGAGTTTGTTTTGTTTTCTAGGTTGCCGAAGCAGAAGATTGTTATAATACAGCTCTCCGTCTATGTCCCACCCATGCAGACTCTCTGAATAACCTAGCCAATATCAAACGAGAACAGGGAAACATTGAAGAGGCAGTTCGCTTGTATCGTAAAGCATTAGAAGTATGTTGAGGGTGATGTGGCTGGGTATTTAATGTGATAGTAGAGGGAAAGCAGGTAACTCTGCCATGTCATTCAATTCTTTTGTAAAAATAGTGATTGACTCATTTAAAAGAGGATTATTCATTGAACCAATAATTGAGTGCCTAAAGTATGATGTGAGGTCCTGTGGGACATTCCAGAAAATCCTTACATTCAGAGTTTATTATTGTATGGATACATAAGATCTGTATAAAAAAATTCAGCATTAACTTACAGTTCAAGAGAAGTTACAATAAGTATATAATTTTAGTGGCTGATGGCTGTATGGTGGTTAGTAGGTGTGGTAGAAGTTTAGCAGAGAGAGATTTCAATGGTATTGGAGTGGGCAGCATAAACCAAGAGGAGGAGAGGTCTACCTCATTATGCTTGAGCTAGGAGAGATATAAAATAGAGGAAGAGGCAGAATTGAAGAATTGAGTAGACTTGAGGTGGAGAAAAGTTTAGGGATATAAAAGTACTTGAGTGAAGTTCTTAGGGTTGTGGGAAGTTATTACTGCTGTTTTAGCAAGTTTTTTTTAACCTCATTTATGATCTTCATTCTTCACTCTTTATAGGTCTTCCCAGAATTTGCTGCTGCCCATTCAAATTTAGCAAGTGTACTACAGCAGCAGGGAAAACTACAGGAAGCTCTGATGCATTATAAGGAGGCTATTCGGTAAGAGAATCACAACCGTACTTTTTTCTTTTTAATTATTTTAATTTTTAAATGTTTGGCATTTGGCATATTTGACAGGCACTAAATGGTTTTTAATAATGACAGAATAAATTAACGTTATAGGGAGTTAAAGATTTTTGTAGTAGATAAACCTTTGGCCTCTCTTTTAGAATCAGTCCTACCTTTGCTGATGCCTACTCTAATATGGGAAACACTCTGAAGGAGATGCAGGATGTTCAGGGAGCCTTACAGTGTTATACACGTGCCATCCAGATTAACCCTGCATTTGCAGATGCCCACAGCAATCTGGCTTCCATTCACAAGGTAATACTGTTTATTGTATGTGCATCTCAGCACCTAACATTCAATTTAAGGAAACATTTTACCATCCCACTTTATTTCCAGGATTCAGGGAATATTCCTGAAGCAATAGCTTCTTACCGCACGGCTCTGAAGCTTAAGCCTGATTTTCCTGATGCTTATTGTAACTTGGCTCATTGTCTGCAGGTAAGGAATAACAGACCAGTAATTGGCTCTCAGTGTTGTAATCATTTAATTGTTATGTGCCATATTAATCCAAGCCTGATGGGAGACTGGTTAATAGGTTATCTGACATTACTTTAGGCCAAAGGCATATAAAACGTTAAATCCTGGCATAGGGTTTTCTGGATAATTTCTTTTTTGTTTCCTTTAGATTGTCTGTGATTGGACAGACTATGATGAGCGAATGAAGAAGTTGGTCAGTATTGTGGCTGACCAGTTAGAAAAGAATAGATTGCCTTCTGTGCATCCTCATCATAGTATGCTATATCCTCTTTCTCATGGCTTCAGGAAGGCTATTGCTGAGAGGCATGGGAACCTCTGTTTGGATAAGGTGGGATTCTTTTGTTTTCATTTTCTTGTTGTAAACTAAAACACAGATACAGAAAACTGCAAATCAAATGTATGGCTTAATGAATCATTATAAAGCAAACACCACCCAAGTTGAGAAGTTAAACTTTTGTCAGCCTTTCCATTGTATCCCATCTCTAGCATAACCCTCTGTATTTCCTGAGGAGTTGTCCTTAAACACTAATGGTCCACTGATGGTGTTTTCCTTTACGTTGAAAGTCATGTTTTGTAAAGTGTTTTTTTGTATTCAACTTTGAGAATTGGAGTACTATTTGATCAAAGGTTTGAGAATATATTAGAGTGCTTGGTGTAATTTTGTTTTTTTAAAAACGTTTCCCTACAGAAACTTTGTTGTTGTTGTTGTTGTTTTAAAATGCTGGAGGGTAGCCAGGCGTGGTGGCTCACATCTGTAATCCCAGCACTTTGGGAGACAGAGGTGATAGGATTGCCTGAGCCCATGGGTTCAAGACCAGCCTGGGCAACTTGGTGAGACCTCAGCTCTACAATAAATCAAAAAATTAGCAATTAAAAAAATAGCTGGATGTGGGGGCGCACGCTTGTGGTCGCAGCTATTTGGAAGGCTGAGGCGGAAGGATCACCTGAACCCAGGAGGTCGAGGCTATGGTGGCCATGAGTGTGCCACTGTACTCCAGCCTGGGTGACAGAGTGAGGCTCCAATTTCAAAAAAATAACTAAATAAATTGCTAGAGGGTTTATCATGCTCTATCCGCACTGCTTCATTCCTACAAGTTTTATATTTGCTCACACTTTTTCATAGGTCTCAGGAACAGGCCAAATTATGAAGCATATTACATAAACTACTAAGGTTGCATCAATCTGGCTTAAATGAATTAAATGAAATGTTCTGGGTAACCTTTCTTTCCTTTCCTTTCTTTCCTTTCTTTTCTTTCTTTCTTTTTTTTCTTGTCTCACTCTGTCACCCAGACTGGAGTACAGCGACACGCTCGCTGCTCATGGCCACTGCAACCTTGACCTGCTGGTCTCAGGCAATCCTGCCTCAGCCTTCCAAGTAGCTGGAACTATAGGCACACACCACCACACCTGGCTTTTTTTTTTTTTTTTTGATTTATTATAGAGACGAGGTCTCGCCAGGTTGCCCAGGCTGGTCTTGAACCCCTGAGATCAGGCAGTCCTCTCTCGCTCTGGTCTCCCAAGGTGCTGGGATTATAGGCTTGAGCCACCGCGCCCAGCCATTCTTTCTTTTTTTAAAAATTAAGTTGGAGTCTCACTCTGTAACCCAGGCTGGAGTGCAGTGGCACACTCAGGGCCACCCCAGCATCGACCTGCTGGGCTCTGGCGATCCTTCCGCCTCAGCCTTCCAAGTAGCCGGAACTACAGGGATGCACCACCACCATGTCTGGACAGTTTTTTTATTTACTGTAGAGATGAGGTCTTGCCAAGTTGTCCAGGCTGATCTGAAACCCCTGGCAATCCTCTCACCTCTGCTTCCCATAGTGCTGGGATTACAGGCATGAGCCATAGCACCCGGCTGCAACCTTTATCTTTTCTTTTTTTTTTTGAATCAGAAACTCATTCAGTCGCCCATGCGGGAGTGCAGTGGCATGCTCATGGCCACCCCAACTTGACCTGCTGAGCTCAGGCGATCCTTCTACCTCAGCCTTCCAAGTAGCTGGAATCACAGGTGTGCGCCACCACGCCTGGCTAATTTTTTGATGTATTGTAGAGATGAGGTCTCACCAAGTTGCCCAGGCTGGCCTTGAACCCCTGGGCTCAGGCAGTCCTCTTGCCTCTGCCTCCCAAAGTGCTGGGATTACAGGTGTGAGCCACTGTGCTCTGCTTGCAACCTTTTTCAATAGGCATGAAGTATAGGTTTGGTGTGTTTTTAGTCAGTTTGCCTGTTTTACATATAGATTTAACCTTACTAACAAGCATTGGATTCTGTTGGTAGATTAATGTCCTTCACAAACCACCATATGAACATCCAAAAGATTTGAAGCTCAGTGATGGTCGTCTGCGTGTAGGATATGTGAGTTCTGACTTCGGGAATCATCCTACTTCTCACCTTATGCAGTCTATTCCAGGCATGCACAATCCTGATAAATTTGAGGTAAGACTAGTATCTTTCTAGAATCACTATTTGTTTAAAAAAAAAAAAAAAAAAAAAACCCCAAACCTACAGTGGTGGCTTTATAGTCACCATGAGAGCTGACTATGAGAGGTATTACACCCAATGTCTTTTGGGAAGATTTGAGTCAACATTACTAAATATACTATGTGCTGCCTTTTAGGTGTTCTGTTATGCCCTGAGCCCAGATGATGGAACAAACTTTCGAGTGAAGGTGATGGCAGAAGCCAATCATTTCATTGATCTTTCTCAGGTAGATGAAACTCTTATACTTACAACTTTTTATTTTGAACAAATTTAAATAAAACTATTGGCATATGGTTTATTTTTTATGATAGGTATTAAACATGACAATACTACATATGGGCAGTTGCTGTGATCTTATTTCCTTGGTCATTTACATTTATAGTCAGCATGGCTTTTGCTGAGGTTGCAAATGAAACAAATGTATTACATTTGTGCTTGGACATACGACCTTTCTGGGGATCAAGCCAGCACTTGTGACAGAAAATACTTAAACAATATTAACTGAATAAATGGAACAAAACGGTGACTTGGAAGGAGAATAAATCGATTATTTAAAGAAAATAGAACTGTAGTTCATCTATTTTGTGGGTGCTTGCCTTTGGTTATGTTTATTTCTCCACTTGTTCTATTGTTAAATCCTCTAGGCACATAAGTTTTACGATAAATTAAGATTAAAACTTGTGGGGGAAATTAATTTGCTGAGTGTGTAGGCTACAATTTTTTCTTTGTAGATTTTTGGCCACTTTGGTGACAAACAGAAATACTATACTCTTTGTGTACATCATGTGTGTGTTTATGTAAGGTAGTTCTTATTTTCTGTTCCATAGATTCCATGCAATGGAAAAGCAGCTGATCGCATTCATCAGGATGGAATCCACATTCTTGTAAATATGAATGGTTATACCAAGGGCGCTCGAAATGAGCTCTTTGCTTTAAGACCAGCTCCTATTCAGGTAAAGAAAATAATAGTAATTGCTCACAATGTGTATTGGGCTAAAAAGACAGTGATGTGCTTCCCCCCCGATGAACTGCTGACATTTGAAACAATAGAGCAGACATGCCTGCTTTTTTTTCCTAAAGTTATTGAAATGCACAGGGACAAAGAATTTTGAGTGTGAAACACACTACAGGTACATGTATATGAAGACGTGCAGCTCATGATTGGGTATAAGAAATTGCTCTGTCTTACAAATTTGAAAAACATTTTGGCGTTTATTTTTTTTTGTCAGTTTTTTTGTATATAAGTTGGAGAATTACTCTGTAGTCCACGCTGGAGTGCAGTGGCTTTCACATGGCCACCGCACCCCAGACCTACTGGTCTCAGGCAATCCTTCTGCCTCAGCCTTCCAAGTAGCTGGTACTACAGCTGTGTGCCACCATGCCTGGCTAATTTTTTCATTTATTGTAGAGATGAGATCTTGCCAAGTTGCCTGGGCTGGTCTCGAACCT
>CAUYQG010021328.1:0-33231 GCA_963574415.1 Tarsius wallacei
TATAGTTGAAAACGCTTTAAAGTCAAAGTTTTTATTTTCTTAATTCAATTAGTAAACATTTACTGAGTGATTATTAAGGACCAAAAGCTGTGCTGGGAGCAATGTAAGGTAGACAAGGCACAATCTCTGTCCATTAATAAAACAAACAACAACAGATGCTGGCAAGGATGTAGAGAAAAAGGAATGCTTCTACACTGCTGGTGGGAATGCAAACTAGTGCAACCTCTTTGGAAGACGGTGTGGTGGTTTTTGAAAGCACTAGAAATTGACCTTCCATATGACCCAGCAATTCCCCTGTTGGGAATATACCTGGAGGAACTCAAATCATTCTACAAAAAAAATACCTGCACACGCATGTTTGTTGCAGCTCTATTCACAATAGCAAAAACATGGAACCAACCATGCTGCCCATCGAAGTTGGACTGGATAAAAAAAAATGTGGTACATATACACAATGGAATACTATGCAGCCATAAAGAAGGACAAACATATGGACTTCGCAGCAACCTGGATGAATTTAGAGTCGATCATACTAAGTGATCTATCGCAAAAACAAATAACAGAGTACCATGTGTTCTCACTCATAAGCAGACCTTGAACAATGATCATAATACTATAAGAAAGGGATTGGCAGTGGTGGGAAACTTCCAGGATGGGGGTGAGATTGGCAGTTGACGGAAATTGCTAGGGGAGGGACAAGCACACCTCATCAACAAGGGTACCTGCATAATCAACATTTGTATACCTAACCCTGAACTGTAACCTACATCTTTAAAATAAAAAAAAAGAAAAGACAACTTCAAAAACAATTGTCTTGTGCAAATAATCATTCATAGGTTAAAAAAGGAACCTCACACGTATACAAAAATTAAGTCAAAGTAGATCACAGGCTTAAATATGAAACTTAATAATATAAAACTTTTAAAAAGAAAAGCCACAAAAGAAAATTTGGAAGATTAGGACTAAACAAAGACTTTTTAGACTTGATACACAAATCACAATCCAAAAAAGAAAAATTTAATAAGTTGGACTCATTATAATTAAAAACTTTTGTTCTGAGAACGATCCTGTTAAGAGAATAAAAAAGACAAGGTACAAAGTGGGAAAAAAATATTTGCAAACTCATATCTTACAAATGGTTAGTATCTCACATATATTTTTTAAAAACTCTAAAAACTCAACAGGAAAAAAAAAACATAATCCAATGAGAAAATGACCAAAAGACATGAAGACATTTCACTAAAGAAGATCGACATATAAAGATATTTAACATCATTAGTGACTAAAGAAATGCAAACTAAAATCACAAAGAGATATTGCCACATACCTATTAGAATGACTAAAATAAAAAATAGTGATAACACCAAATGCTGGTAAGGAGACAGGAAAATTAGGTCACTCCTGCATTGCTCAAGAGAATGTAAAATGGTACAATCACTATGAAAAGTCATTTGGCTATTTCTTACAAAGCTAAGCATGCAACTATCATACAACCTCACAATTGCACTCCTGGACATTTATCCCCAAAAAAGGAAAACTTAGGCTCAGACAAAAATCTTTACATGAATGTTCTTAACAGTTTTATTCACAATAGTCAAAAACTGGGGGAAAAAAACCTAGATGTCTTTTGGAAGATACAACATTCTTAAAATGACAAAACTATACAATTAGTGAATAAATTCAAGATTGCCAGGAGTCAGGGACTTGGGGTTGTAGGTGCACAGAAGGAGGGTACTAGGTGTGACTATAAGAGCAACTTGGTGGGGTACAGCTAGTGGTTTGTTTTGGTTAACACTAAAGAAATGTATTTGTTTATGAGTGATAGATAAAGTAAGATAAGTGTTAATAAAATGAAAAAGCACAGATGTCCCAAATTATCACGTAAAAAGCAAGAAGGTAAAGAAATAGAGATTTTATTCAACCGTCAACGACAGTGAAAAGGAATTAGAGAAACAAAGTAAATCATAAAGTAAAAGTGAAGCAAGAAAATGAGCTTTGCTTCGCTAGGTAAATAGGCTAGACACCTCCATCTAGATGGATAGAATGAATTGGATTAGAAACAAAACCCAGGCATAGGATGTTTATGAGAAGCATACATTTTAAAAATTATAGAAAAAGAAGAGATTGAAGTAATACGAACAAAAAGCTCCATTCAAGTGCAAAAAAAAAAAATAGAAAGAAAAAATGATAATATCAATATTCAACAAGGAGGATTTTAGAGTATAAAATCTGACAAAGAAAGGCATTATGCAACAATAAGAATCATGGTTTATAAAAAAGGTTTAACTTCAAAAACATATAATTCAAAAATTAAATAATGTAGATGATAAATAAATGTGAAATAACATAGAAATTAAATAAACAATAAAAAATCAGTAAAGCAAAAGCTAATCAAAACGTAATGAGAAATTAATAAACAAAACAGAGACACAGAGTAATACTGATCTTTTAAAATACCAATGAACTAGTACATTAAAAATATATAAGCACATATAACAATTGGAAAGCACAATTAATATGAAAAATGAATACTATAATGAAGAAACAAGACTTTATATAAATGCACAAAATACAATTTACATATGGGAAATAAGGAACAAACATTTTATTTATGGCCACAGAACATTTTTAAAAATTAAATCATACACTTGAACAAAAATATGCTTAAATTAAAAACCTGAAAAATTATATAGGGCCCATATTCTCATCATAAAGCAATAAATTAAAAAAGCAAATAAAAAGTTGACAACAAATAGATATTTTCTTAAATAATCTTCATTTAAAAAATGAAAATTGCAATTAGTAATTATCTACAAGACAATAAAAAAGAGACTACTTCATATCAAAAGCATAAGGATACAGATAAAGTATTACTTATAAAAAAAAGTATGGCCCTAAATTTCATTATTTAAAAACAAAAGCTAATAATAATGGAACCAAGTACATATTTTAAAATTTAAAAGGAAAGCTACAAAAAAGCCTCAAGAAAGTAGAATGTAGAAATTAACAAAGGAAATAATTGAAATATATGACTTAAAAAATTCAAAAATTCACTCTCTGCCAGGGCTAATAAAATGCAAAAATCCTCATGTCTGGTAAAAAAAAAAAAAAAAAAAGAGAGAGAATCAGCCAAAATAGGCAAGGAGTGAAAACAGAGACACGACAGATAGAAAGTTAGAAATGTTTATAAAAAATATTATAGACAACTCTATGATGACATATTTGAAAGCCTAGCATAAGTGGATAATTTTCTAGAAAAATACAAATTACCATAAGTGCTAAAAATAGAGAAAATGAATATAAAAACCACTAATGATGGAGATTCTTAAAGCAATTAAAGCTTCATCTTCTTTTCTTTTTGATTTGGAGTCTCTGTCACTCAGGCTGGAGTACAGTGGCATGCTCACAGCCACCTCAGGGTTGATCTGCTGGGCTCGGGCCATCCTTCCACCTCAGCCTTCCAAGGAGCCGGAACTACAGGCGTACACTACCACACCCAGTTAATTTTTGATTTATTGTAGAGATGAGGTCTCACCAAGTTGCCCAGGCTGTTCTCGAACCTGTGGGCTCAGACCATCCCCTCACCTCGGCCTCCCAAAGTGCTGGGATTACAGGCTTGAGCCACCATACCCTGTCGTCTTATCATTTTTTAACGGAACTAGTCCCAGACAGACTTATAGCTGATCTCTCCAACTTTTGAAACATTCATGATTCCAAGTTATTCAAATTATTTCAGATTATAGTAAAATATGAAAAGCTTGCTAATTCTTGTTTTAAATCTTAAACTAGTAAGATTGAATAAAGTTCAGAAACAGAAAATCACAGTCCAATTACACAGGTGAATATATGTTTAGATAATATCGATAAAATATTTTAAAATAAAATCAATAATTAAAATATTTCAAAAGAATACTTCACTGCAATCAAGTAGGATTTATTTCAGAAAGCCAAAGATGGCCAATAAATATAACAGCAAATTCATTGCAATGAGCCCTTTAAGAAAAATCTGTATGTATGTATGATTCTATAAATGGTTCCAAAAGTCACTTGATAAATGCAGCAGCTATTTCCAATAAGAGTTCCAAGAAAGATTGTAAGGAATTAACTTGAATATAGTGAAGACTATATAAAAAGACAAGCATCATCAAAATCAAAAACACCCTTAATCACAACTATTATTTAATATAGGGTTTTGAGAATCTAGTAAATGAAGGTAAGAAAATAAGATAATTGAGATAATATATCAGCAGTAGTATTATAGTAATGGCTGACACAATTATGTTTTTAGAGATATATTCTATATCTAGAAAACTCAGAAGACCCTAAAAATAAAGATACCATCATAAGGTAAATAAGATGTTTAGATATATTTTACGTAAAACCAATATTTTACTTCCCACAAAAACCAGAAATTAAAATGGAAAAAATTCACCATTCACACTAGTAAAAAAAAAAATCCATGTAGTTATTTCAAATACAAAATAAGATCTGAACAAGTAGATAGGCATCTTATGTCCTTGAAAAGGAAGCTTTAATACCAAAATAGTATAAAAATAAATCTTCCAAAATGTATATACTTTTAAAGCAATGCAGTTAGAATCAAAATAATTTTATATCAGTTAAAATGATGTTAATGTTCATATATAAAAACGCATGTCTAAGAAACAAAGCATTTAAAAAGTAAGTTGTCAACTTTCCTATCTATAAAAACTTACTATACCAGGATCTTAATCAAACAAAATATACACAAACAATTCAGTGAAATAAAATAGAGAGTCCAGTAGTAGGTCCCAAAATACACAAGAAATTAATAATATGACACATAGAAAAAAAGTACTTATTCAAAATGTTGTCAAAACTAGCTATTCATCTGTAAGTAATTAAGCCATTATTTCACATCATATAAACAAACAAATTCCATATGGATGGAATAAAGATTCAAATGCAAAATAAAATAAAAATAGAATAAAATTTATTAGAATAAATTTTGGAAAAATAAATGAGGCCTTTTAAATCAAAAGTAACCCCAAAAATTCTACAAGAAAAATAAGACATATATGACTAGATAAAAACAAAAGCACAGTCAAAGCGAATAATGGATTGGGAAAATATTAATGTAAAAAGAGTTCCTGGTTGGGCATGGTGGCTCACACCTATAATCCCAGTACTTTGGGAGGCTGAGGTGAGAGGATTGCTTGAGCCCAGAAGTTTGAGACCAGCCAAGGTAACATAGTGAGACCTTGTCTCTACAAAAAAATAAAAATATTACAATTAAAAATAAATTTTAAAAGAGAGTTCCAAAGTAGTAGTAAGAAAATATATCAACAAGCAACAAAATGAGTAAAAAATGCAAATCTCCAATAAACAAAGAGAGTCAAACTCAATGTCAGAGGACTAAATATTAAAATAACATTGCTATTCAATTATTTATTCATTAAGTTGCCAAAATTTTAAAGGTGATTAGAGAAAATTAAAGGTAGAGCAAGCACACTTTCATAACTGTTGTCAAAAATGTGAATTGCTGCTATCTTATTGGAAATAAGTCTAGCAATTACAGTAGTTCCCCCTTATCCTCCAGGAATATGTTTCAAGACTCTCAGTGGATGCCTGAAACTGGGGAAAGTATCAAATCTTACATGTACTGTTTTTTTTAAATCTGATGATACAGGAAGCTGCTATACTTAGTATAGACTAACAGTTAGGTAGCATACACATCATGAGTACACTGGACAAAGACATGATTCACATTCTTCATTGCAACAATGTGGAAAAGAGTAAGATTTCACTTACATGCATTTTAAAACTAATGTATTGTTTGTTTCTGGAATTGTTCCATGCAATATTAAGAATTAATATATTACATGCATTTTAAAATTAAGTTAAATCGATATGCATTTTAAAACTAATGACATGCATTTTAAAACTAATTTGTTTGTTTCTGGAATTTTTCCATGTAATATTTTCAGACCATTGTTGACTATAGGTAACTAAAACCATGGAAAGCAAAACCGTGGATGAAGTAGAGCCTACTATAGTTCCTTCTTTCCCCTAGTTATAGTAGTCCCATTTCTGATCATCTATTTTGTAGAGATCATAGCCATATTTTATTTACATAGAAAAGAATGTTTATTGCAGCATTTGTTATAATGGAAAAAATGTCCATCAATAGGGAAATAAATCATGTTATATCCAAGTCATGAAATACTATGCAGCCACCAAAAAGAATGCAGTCTTGGAAAGAGAAATCCTCAAGATATACTGGATACATACTATTACATTTCCTTTATATTTATCAATATAATAAAGAAAATTATAATTCATTCCTTGTATTTCCATTATTTCGATTTATTGGATTACTAATGAGACTGAAAAGTTTTTTTCAAGTTCTTATTGGCCATTTGTATTTCCTTTTCTACGGATCGTCTCTTAAGCTGTGTGTAAAACAATTAATATTTTAATATTTTCCTTATTAATTTGCAAAAATGTACTATACATAAGGATGCTCTCTTTGACCATCAAATCATGTTATACATGTTTATATACTACACAGTAGTGTATACAGAGTGATTTTTCTCATATACAAATGTACATTTAAATAGTTAAATCAATCAATAATTTATTTGCTCTTGTATTGGATTTAAAATGCACATTCTTGCCCAAAGAGTATACAAATGTTTTCCCCTATTTTCTTCAAATACTTGTAAAGTTTTTTTTGTTTGCTTATTATTAACATGTAAAGCTTTAATCCATCTAGAGTTTATTTTGGTGGATGAAGTGAGTTAAGAATCTGAATTTCCTCATTGATGTAGGGTTTTTTCCCTGAAACATCAAACAAGGAAATGATGCCAAGATGGCAATGGAGTTGGTCAGAGTGTGTAAATCTCCATATAAATGAGTGGGTACAGGGATGAATATGCATGCAAGTGTGTCAGCAAGAGGTGTATGACACCACTGGCTGAGTGGGAATGCAGGAACAATCAGCCTGAGCTCTCCTGCTGAGACAACTGCCCCATGCGCTACTCAGATCCCAGCAAAATCCATGACCCAGAGGCAAGCACAATCTCTACAACCCTACCCAGAAGAAAGTGGTGAAAAACACATGCTGCCAGCAATGCCTGCCACCACAGCCTTCAGTGCTAGATCAGACATTGGCAGCAAGGACAGCAGAGAAAATACACTGGAGGAACTTGTAGCTGAATCCCAGCAGAGGACAAGATGCAAAAACACTCCTACCACCTTTATCCTGGTAACAAAGCAGAGACAGGATCTGGCCTGCCCATGTGAATGGCAGAGCTACTCCCTGAGACTGAGGGATGAATTCAACACCTCTACTAGGTTGATCACTGTCAACCCAGAAAGGTACCCTGAGTGCAGTATCTCCAGAGGGACAGGCTCCGGTGAGGAGAACAAAGAGCCCCAGCCCCCTACAGCTGCAATCAGAGATGAAGAATCCAACCTGCAGTGGATGAGTGGGGGTTAGTTTTAAACTGACCCAGCTCCCATCCCCTAGCAATTCACAAGATATGAGATACAGGCAGAAAGTATCCAGATCAGCACACATGGAGAGGGCTGAAGACAGACTACTCAGTTGGGGGTGGTTTACAGCCTGTCCCCAACCACACAGTGAGCAGGGGGACAGATCTGGAAGAGAGAGCCCCATACCCTCTGCTGTGAGTCACGAGAAACAGTGCTTGGGTCATGCCTACAGGGAAACTGAGGTTTCAGAAACTGCCACAAGAGGAGGCTCAAGGATTATAAAAGGTTTTTTGCCCCCCTGTACACTCTATATAGTGTGTGTGGGGGGGTGTATACTCCTCTTCCTTCTTCTTTTTTCATGAGTATGAAAAATCTCTTCATTTTGTCAGCTTTAGTTTTTTCTTTTATTTTTTTCTCTTTTTTACTGGCTTGTCTGTTTGTTGGTTTGCTTGTTTTTCCTTCTCTTCTTTGTTCTCTTCATTGTCCTTTCTTCTCCCTTCTCTCATTCTCAGTTCTTTTCCTTTCCCTTATGTTATTTTGTACCCAGGGGAGACACATACATTCCCATTGTATGGACATACTGTGAGGTGCTGGGAATTGGGTCCTTGGGGGCCACACCCCAATCAGTGTGATCTACAGGCAACTTTTGAAACTTACCACCCCCCAACACACTTTATTCAAACCTCAAAGCTGCAAAAGGACAGCACAGCTTCCCATCCCCAACACTGCTTCAAAATCAAACATATCCAAAGCTTTTACCAAAGTAAGAACAGGGGATTGAGCAAAAAGAAGTGAAAGCCACTCCCTCTTACTGAGCAACACAAGTAAAGAGAAAGGAAAATCCATCACAAATGAAGATAAATCAATGAAAACACACAGGTACCCCACAAATTCCTAAAAGGATAGTACATAAAAATACAAGCTTTGGAACTCAAAGAAGGAAGACTTCTCAGGTCACTGGTCTCAAACCACAAATACAGAGGTTAAGGAATGATTGGAAAAGATAAAAAAGGACCAAGAAGGGAAACACAAAACATGAAAGAATTAATTACAGAGATGCAAGCTAAAAACAATATAGGCAATGAAATAAATAATAAACTGACAAGCATGAAAATTAAATAGGCAGAAGAAAGAATGTCAGAGCTTGAAGTCCAAAATATGGAACTAATCCACTCTGTCAAAACATAGAAAGGAAGCTTTAAAAGATGGAACAAATCCTTAAAGAGAGGTGCAATTAAACAGAGAGACTGAACGTATGCCTAATCAGAATCCCTGAAGAAGAAAAGGAAAATGAGAGCACTGTGGCACACATTCAACAAGTTCATCCAAGAAAACTACCCATGTCTCCTCAGAGATGCGATCATCCAAACACAAGACATTCAGAGAAAACCTGCAAGGCATCAAAGAAGAAAACCAACTCCTAGACACATAGTAATTCATTTAGACAAAGAAGGTATAAAGGAAAAAATCCTCAAGGTAGCAAGAGAGAAAGGTCACACTACCTATCAGGGAAGACCAATTAGAATAGCAGAAGACTTATCTACAGAAACACTATAGGCTAGAAGAGATTGGAGTTCAATATTTAAAGTTCTCAAAGATAAACAATTCCAACCAAGAATATCAAACCAAGCTAAGTTTCATCAGTGATGGAGAATTAAAATCATTCCCAGACATTCAATCTCTAAGAGTTTATGCTGCCTCCAGACCAGCTTTACAAAAGACACTTAAGAAGGTATTAAGCACAGAAGAAAGAAAAAAAAGAATGACCACATCCTTCTCAAGAATGCAAAAAAACAGAGATGCATCATGACTGCAAAATTGAAAACATACACATATGTCAACCCAAAATCAAAAGAAACCCAACCAACCAACAAACAACAACAACAAAACTTTAAAAGGGCCTCATGACAGGAATAAGCTCTCACATCTAAATAATCAACCTGAACGTAAGTGGGGTAATGCACCATTGAAAAGACATAGAATGGCAAAATGGATTTTTTAAAAACACTACCCAACAATATGCTGCCTCCAGGAAACACATCTAACCAGAAAGGACACTCACAGACTCAAAGTTAGAGAATGGAAAACAAACTTTCACACGTGAATGGAAAACAAAAGAAAGCAGAAGTTGCAATCTTAATATCAGACAAAACCACCTTTTTTACTATCAAAAATTAAAATAAGATATGTAAGAACACTACATAATGAAAAAAGTTTCAATCCATTAACAAGAAATATCCATCCTAAACATATATGCACCCAACACAGGAACACCAGCTTTTATAAAGGAGCTACTAAGTAAACTAAAAAAATATTGACTCTAACAATATCATAGCTAGGAACTTAAATACCCCACTAACAACCCTAGATAGATCATCAAGGCAACAAGTCAATAAGATCTGGAACCTCAACTTGATATTGACCAAATAGATGCAAACAAAACACTCCACCCAACAACCACGGAATATATCTTCTATTTATCACCACATGAAACATATTCCAAGATCGATCACATCTTCAGCCATAAATTAAGCATAAAAAAATTTCATTAGATTGAAATACTGCCATCCACCTTATCAGACCACAAAAATAAATTTCAACACCAACAAAATTCCCCCAAAACCCACAATGACATGGAAACTAAGCATGATACTGAACAACCCCTGAGTCAACACAGAAATCAAAGTAGAAATTAAAAGGTGCCTGGAAACAAATACAAATAAAATTACCAAAACCTCTGGGATGCCATGAAAGCAGTGCCAAGAGAGGAATTTATAACTCTATGAACAAACATCAAGAAAATAGAAAGATCACAAACTAACAGCCTAATAAATCACCTAAGGGGACTAGAAAGGCAAGCCCATCAAAACCCTAACTTCAGCAGAAGAATCCAGATCACCAAAATAAAAGCTCAAATATAGGACATAGAAGACAAAAATATCACAGCAAAAAAACAACAAAATGAAAAGCTGGTTCTTTGAAAAGATAAAAAAGATTGATGGAAACCTAGCCAAATAGATCAAGAAAAAGAGAGAAAAATCCCAAATAAACACATTCAGAAACACAAAAGATGAAGTCACAACTGACTCCGAAGAAATATACAAGATTATCAGAGATTCCTATGCTTACCTGTATGATAACAAACTCAAAAACATAAATGCAATGGAGAACTTTCTGACATCATACAACCTTCCAAAGTTGAAACAAGAAGAAACCAGGACCCTAAATAGACCAATAACAATCAAAGAAATTGACTCTATTATTTAAAAACTGCCTACTACAAAAAAAGTTCTGAACCAGACGACTTTCCAGCAGAATTCTACAAAACATACAAGGAAGAGCTGATACCGATCCTATGAAAATTATGCCAGGCAATCGAGAAAGATGGAACTTTCCCCAAATCATTAACATCACAAGGACACCTAAACAAGATAAAGATCCAACAAAGAAAGAGAACTACAGGTCAATATCCCTGATGAACACAGATGCAAATATTCTCAACTGGATTCTAGCAAATCGGATCTAACAACACATCTCAAAAATCATCCACCATGACCAAATAGGTTTCATTCCCAGACTGCAAGCTTGGTTCAACATCCAAAGGACCATAAAGCAATTTGATATATCAAAAGAAGTAAAAACAAAGGCCACATGATAATACTGTTAGACACAGAAAACAACTTTCAACAAAATCCAGCATCCCTTCTTAATAAAAACTCTTCAACACCTAAACATAGAGGGACTATACCTCAAAATAGTAAGAGCCATCTATGATAAACCCATAGCCAACTTATTGCTAAATGGACAGAAATTGGAAGAATTTCCCCTGAAAAGCAGAATAAGACAAGGCTACTCACTCTCACCTCTCCTGTTCAACATAGTGTTGGAAGTCCTAGCTAAAGTCATCAGACAAGACAAGAAAATCAGGGGTATCCAAATAGGAAAAGAGGAAGTCAAGTTATCCCTCTTTGCAGACAATATAATCCTATACCTTAAAAACCCAAGAGAATCTGCCAAAAATGTCCTTGCATTGATAAAAGACGTTGTCAGAGTCTCAGCGTACAAAATAAACATGCAAAAGACAGTCTCATTCTTATACACCAAAAATAGGCAGAGGACCAACTAAAGAGAAAATATCATTCACAATAGCCAGGAAGAAAAATTGAAATATCTCAGCATCTTTCTAACCAGAAAAGTGAAAGAACTTTACAACGAAAACTATAAAACACAGCTCACAGAAATCAAAGAAGACACAAACAAATGGAAAAATACTCCATTCTCATGAATTGGAAGAATCAGCTTTATTAAGCTGTCCATCCTACCAAAGGCAACTTACAGATTAAACACAATACCCATTAAGTTACCAACATCATTCTTCTCAGACCTGGAAACGACAATACAGAAATTTACATGAAAACATAACCACGAATAGAGAAAACAATTCTTAGGAAAAGAAAAAAAGTGGGAGGTATCACACTTCCAGACTTTAAACTTCATTATAAGGCTATAATAATCAAAACAGCCTGGTATTTGTACAAGAACAGGAATACAGACCAAAGGAACAGGATAGGGATCCTGGAAGCAAAACCTCAATTTCTCAACCAACTCATCTTCAACAAAGACTCCACCAACAATCACTGGAAAGAGGAGAACCTATTCAGTAACTGATGCAGAGAAAACTGGCAGATCACACGCAGAAGATTGAAACAGGACCCCCACAAATCACCATACACAAAATCAACTCTAACTGGATCAAAAACCTAAACGTAAAATTCCAAATTTTAAGAATCTTAGAAAATGCAGGAGACACCCTTATGAAAATCAGAATAGGCAACCAATTGTTGATCAAAATCTCAAAAGCCCATGCCATAAGAGATAAGATGGACAAGTGGGACCTTATCAAACTGAAAACTTCTGTAAAGCAAAAGAATCCATCAAGAGAGCAGGGAGACAGCACAGAATGGGAAAAAATATTTGCCAACTGTATATCTGACAAAGATCTAGGTTCTACAAGGAACTCAAACATGCCAAAAGAAAAAAAAAAAAAACTGCCCCATTTAAATGTGGGCAAGAATAAAACTAGAAATTAACTCCAAGAAAATTCACAAAACCAAACAAAAACATGAAAAAATAAAAAGTGGTCAAAGACATGAATAGACACTTCTCAAAAGAAGACATAGGAGCAGCCAACAGAAGCAGATATATGAAAAAATGCTCAATCCCACTAATCATCAAAAAAATGCAAATTAAAACCACACTGAGGTACCATCTAACTCCAGTCAAGATGGCCACCATCATCAATAACTCAAAAACAACACATGCTGGAGAGGATGCACGGAAAAGGGAACACTTCTACAATGCTGGTGGGAGTGTAAACTAGTACAACCTCAGTGGAAAACAGTGTGGTGATTTCTGAAAGATCTAAAAATCCACTTTCCATTCGACCAAGAAATTCCCTTCGTAAGAATATACCCGGAAGAACTCAAATCATCCTAAAAAAAAGATACCTGCACACATGTATTTATTGCATCATTATTCACAACAGCAAAAACGTGGGAGCAACCACCTGTGCATAGAAAATGGACTGGATTTTTTAAAATTTTGATGCATATACATGATGGAATATCATGCAGTCATTAAAAAGGACAAAATTATGGACTTCGCAGAAACTTGGATGGATTTAGAGTCTATCATACTTAGCGATCTATCACAGAAATAAAAAACTGAGTACCACATGTTCTCACTCATAATCAGACCCTGAACATTTAATAAAATACTAGAAGAAAGGTATTGGCAGTAGCAGGGCACTGCCAGCTGACGGGGGAGGCACACAACATCAATAAGGGTACCTAATCTCAATGCCAATGAAGTGTAGACCAAAGGGAGGACCAAACTATACCTGTATGATGACTACTTATGTACCTAATCCTGAGTTGTAACCCACATCTTTAAAATAAAATAAAATAAAAAACAGCAAGCAAGAGCTCCAAGAAGGAGGCCAGACATAGCCAAGCAGTATTCTTGGGGGAAAGCCAGGAAGAAAAAAAAATGAGGTATGGAAAGCTGGCCCTTGGAATAGAAGTTTCCCCATGTAAAGAGAATAAGCCAACCAGAGAGGAAATTTTCCTTCTTGGATGCCACATATCTCCAACTTCTTCTAAACTGCTTGGTCACTAATATAAATTTATGCATTCCTGCCATTCAACTTTAGATTTGAAGGGACTCAAACATAACAAAAGAAATGGCAAGACAAAGAATTCATTCATGCTATTTGTTGGCAAATAAAGGTCAGAATAAATCTTCATTTAAAAATAAATAAATAGCTGGGCTCGGTGGCTCAGCCTGTAATCCCACGCCTTGGGAGGCTGAGGTGAGTGGATTGCCTTAGCCTGCGGGTTCGAGACCCGCCTGGGCAGGCGAAACCTCATCTCTACAATAAATCAGAAAAAAAAAAAACTAGCCGGGCGTGGTAGCGCGCGCCTGTAGTTCCAGCTACTCGGAAGGCTGAGGCGGAAGGATCGCCGGAGCCCAGCAGGTCGAGGCTGCGGTGGCCGGCAGCGGCCACTGCACTCCAGTCTGGGCGACGGAGTGAGACGCCAACTCAAAAAAAATAAAAATAAAAAATAAATAAAATAAAATAAAATAAATAAATATAAAAAGACAAAATAATATCTATAAAGATATTATGCCCTATAAAAGGAAATAAATACAACATGTAAGAGGTAATTACCATATTCTTAACACAAATATAGCAGAAAATATAAGTAAATTTTGAAAAGCATTTATGTATGCTCTAGCAAAATTAAAGAAAACACTCTGGACTCTCCAAACAATGAACGTAAAGATAAGCTAAGAGAAAATTTCTTAAACAAACAAAAATTAACAGATTCACTAAAAGAACAGAATGCCTTAACAGAATCTCAAATTGCACTAAAACTTGTAAAGGTTAGAATTTATACCACAGAAAATTCTGTAATTTATATGGAGGACAAACTTACAAACCTAGACAAGATTGAAAAGAAAAGGGACAAAAATACTAAAATGACCAAAAAATATTTTTAAAATTATAGAAGATATAAAATGAAGATTCAACATATAAATGATGTATTTTGAGAGGGAGAAAATCTAAATATGAGACGTATCTAATAATGAATAAAAAACTTTCCTCAAAAGTATAGCTTGCTGTGGTTGTTGTTTTTCTTATCTTGGAAGAATGAAGAAAAGAGAAAAAGCATTAGTTAGTTTTACAAATCATAATCACTCTTAGCAGTAATAAGAATTTTGTCTTGGACAGCACATTTTGGTCACTAAGAAATTTTAGTTCCTAATTAAACTTCTCTTCCCAGCAAGTTAAGTAGATGCACCAATAAGAAATAAGCAGTGGAGAGACTTCCACCAAGATGGTGACCGGGAAGCGCGGTCTGTGAGACCTCCGCAGAAGAGGACACAGAAAGACTCGGACTCTCTCCCTGGGAGCCTGCTCCCCACATGGAACTCGGCCACTGACACCGCAGAGACATCACAGCAGACCGGCAGTAGAAGCCGCCGCCACCACTGATCATCACAGCGGGATGGCGGCTCGCACACCCCCCACCACCGCTGCTGCCGCTGCCGCTGCTGTCGCCGCATCCGTGAGTGGCTCCGCCAGCCCGCCCCGCTGCCACAACTGCGAGTGGCTCAGCCCATCCCCCGTCCACCCTCCCCATCCGCCGCCGCCCGGCAGCTCGACTCCGCCCCGCCACCACATCCGCGAGTGGCTCGGCCACCCCGCCCTGCCAACACAAGCAGATTGGCCTGGCTCGCCGCCACGATCCAGACACGCGTCGCGGTCACTGCTGCAGCCAGACACCTTCAACGCCACTGTGGTCCTGGAACCGTCGCGGCCTCCACAGCCTGTGCCTGAGGTGATCCACCCCTCCACACAGGATATACTGAGGCTAAGATCGCTGCCGCTGCCACTGCCACCACCACTGCCGCTTTGACTTCCGGGTGAGCCTTGGACCTCCTCCTGTGAGTCCACTCCCGACTGCCCCCACTCAGCCCCCCGCCCCCCCCCCAAGCTGGCAAGTTTATTCAATGGGTCAGTTTCACCTTTTGGTGTTGTTACCTTGAGTTGCCAGCAGGTGGTGCTGTCTCAGGCTCCAGGTGGTCTTTATCTCAGTTGCTTGGCCCACGGGGGGGGGAGCCTGAGTGGGGGCCAGTCGGGAGTGGACTCAGGAGGAGGTCCAAGGCTCACCTGGAAGTCAAAGCAGCAGTGGTGGTGGCAGTGGCAGCTGCAGCGATCTTAGCCTCAGCATATCCTGTGTGAAGGGGTGGCTCACCTCAGGCACAGGCTGTGGAGGCAGTGACGGTTCCAGGACCACAGTGGCATTGAAGGTGTCTGGCCGCAGCAGTGATGGCGACCTGTGGCGGTGAGCCAGGCGAGCTGCTCGTGGTGGCAGGGCGGGGCCGGCCGAGCCACTCGTGGATGCGGCGGTGGGGTGGAGCCTGGCCCAGCCACTCACGGAGGCGGCATGGACAAGCTGCAGCAGCAGTGGCGGTGGTGGCGGCGGCGGCCGAGCCACTCGCGGATGTGGCGGCGGGGTGGGCTGGTCCGAGCCACTTGCGGATGCGGCGGCGGGGCGGAGCCCAGCCGAGCCAGGGCCTAGGTGGGGCTGAGCCACGGCAGCGGTGTCGGCGGGGGGGGGGAGCCACTCGCAGATGCGGCGGCGGGGCGGGCTGGGCCGAGCCACTCACGGATGCAGCAGTGGGGCAGAGCCAGCTGAGCCGGGGCTGAGCTGCGGCAGCAGCGGCAGCGGGTGGGGGGGGGCAGGCTGGGCCGTGCCACTCGCGGATGTGGCTGCAGGGCGGGCTGGTCCGAGCCACTCGCAGATGCAGCGGCGTATTTCATATATTTTAACATTTATTTATATATTCTTCATTTTGCTGTATTGTGTCTTTTTTGATTGGTTTTGATTTTTCATTCCTTCTCCAAGCATTTAATGTCATTAAATTAATTTTTTCAATGCTTTAATGAAATATAATAGAACATATTCAAATCTTATTCATTTATTAAGTTTCAGTTTGTTCTATGAATACTACCCAGTTTCCTTGATATGTATAATCATTAATGAGCTACTTGTAGTCCATTTCCTCTATTTACAGTTGATATGAGAAATCAGAACTCTAACTTGAACTCACCAAAACTCCATCACATTCGTTGTAGCTTCTATACTTGCACCACAGATTTAAAAATTTGTTTGGAAAAAAATATTTTAATAACACTTCATATTTTTATATTTTTTGCCATTACAAATCACAGTAATAAAGTTTCTTCCCATTTCTTTTTTCTCATTCTTTTCCGCAGTCAGAAAACTTCAAATCAGTCAACCATGTTTGTCTAGCATACAATTGATACCTAGTTTAGAAAACACCTTTGTTCTTGGCAAATAATGGAAGTCTTTTCAGCATGTTTGGCAAGGTGGCAATTGAGTCTATTTCCTAAAGTATACCTGTTATATTTTGCAATAAACTTCTTAGCTTCAACTCACTGATAGTTCCTTGGGAGTATATATTTCTACATAGTTTGCTTCTCTTCTTTCACACTGTGCTGTTGCTGTTCATATCTTAGAAGGTCAAAGTGACTTGAGAGATTTGGTTATATTATTTTGTTCCATTTTAATTTCTACTATTGTTTTTTCCTTTACATTTTAATTCTTCATTTATCAAGAAGGTATTTTGGAATTACATAGAAAAAATTATATATTTTTTCTCTAGCATTTCTTCTGAATTTTAATATGTAAGTAACTTAAGATTTTAAATTTATTAACTCCAGATTGCAATGAAGAAAATTACTTCTGCCTTTTCATTTACTGTCTGCTAATCTAGCTTGTCATTTTATCATTTCTATTACATTTTCAGTAAATTCAACAAAAATAAAATTAAGAATATCTGTTATGTATTCATCACAAAGCAAGCACTTAGAATTAAAAGTTAAGTAAAATATAATTTGTGTTCTTATAATAAGCTCCTCTGTAAAGAGAAGATATGTGAACATTATGATATTGTGTAAAGTGCTTTAATGTTGCTATTTGCCAAAATCAGAGAGAAGACTGAGAAAGATGTGATAAATTGACTGGAATATTGAGGAAATCATCATAGGGAAGGAAATTTTTTTTTTTTTTTGAGTTGGAGTCTCACTTTGTTGCCCAGACTGGAGTGCAGTGGCCGCTCCTGGCCACCGCAGCCTCGACCTACTGGGCTCCAGCGATCCTTCCGCCTCAGCCTTCCAAGTAACTGGAACTACAGGCGCACGCTACCATGCCCGGCTAATTTTTTTGATTTTATTGTAGAGATGAGGTCTCGCCAAGTTGCCCAGGTGGGTGTCGAACCCGTGGGCTTAGGCAATCCACTCACCTCAGCCTCCCAAAGCAAAGGATTACAGGCTGAGCCAGGAAGAAAATATTTTTATGCATACTCAAGAATAAGTAGAACAGAATCTGGTATCATTATAAACTAAAAAGAAAAAAAGCTGTCTGCGTATGTGTAGCTGCTTTAAGTAACTAATGACCCCTCAAAATTATTCTCTAAAAAGGAAGAAAAGAAAAAAATAAGAAAACTGTCTGCTCATTCATGAGGTGCTTCCTTTCCCAAGTCTGTGAGGAAGTATTAGATCAATAAAAGGGAAAACAGCAAATGCTTTTATTTGAAGAAATGAAGTGGAAAGATATTTACTTTTCCTGTTAATGTCACTATTTCTTAAAATATTTTCAGAATATCTCTGCAAAATTGTTTAAGAATCAGCTCATGAACATAACAAGGAACCTGCTTTTATAAGTTAATCAACTTATTTATGCCTCAAAAGATATTACGCAATTGGACTTAACTTGCTCATTAAACATTATCCCACATAAAATTTGGCATTTCAAGAATTTATATCAAAAGTTAAAATGATTTCACAATTTAAAACACACCGAAATATACCTATTCTCCAAAGTAAAGCTTTAAAAAATGGATAGGACATGATTATCAAGACTGAAACCTTGGCAGATTGGGAGAATCTGCATGTATTTGCAAATATTTACTTATTTCCTAAGATTATATACCTCATGTCATCTTAATTGGTTTTGGATTTGTTTGACAAAAGAAATACAGTTTAATTAAAGAGTTGTTGATATATATTAACCCCCCCCCAAATTCAAGGTGCTTAAGTTCTAGTAGATAGGAAAAGCATTGTAGTAGATATTTGATATCGGTTTCTTAATCGTCTTTGCATACTTTGCTTTGAATCATGGCTGTTTGCATATCCTTTAGTATTGTACTAGAAATATGTTTCAAAATTATTAAAACACACTCAATATGAGGTCTTGGCATCTTGTTGACATTGATTCCATAAGGTCTTAATGCAGAAAAAACATCGCTCTATTGGCAGCTTACTTCTTAAAGGCATTTGACAGAGATAACAGCCAAAGTCTGAATTACACTTGTGCTTTTATTAATGTTTCAGATTAGGTATAACTACACAAATTCAAATTTCTTTGAAACCTCTACTTCAACTAATATTCTTATTAAGGACAAAGTATCATCATGTGCATCATTATTTGACTAATCAACAAAGATATTGCCATTGTGTCTGTAATTTGAGCAGTTTGTTTCCTGAATCTTCTATAATTCTCCTCTGGGTGTATGATGAAGGAAGCAGGTACTAAAGCAAGGGAAATTCATCTTAATATCTCTACCTTACCATATCCTCAAGCTCTCCATCACCCATACTCCTGCCTTTCTTTAGTTGATTAGAAGGGGCTTTTCCGTTTTTTGTCTTGGCTGTCATTTCCTGCACATGAAGCATAGTCATAAAATTGTCCAAAGAAATTCTTGACTTAAACTTTCTCTTTCTTTTGAATTTTGTTTTGATTTTATTAATTTTTAATTTTAAAGATGTGGGGTACAACTCAGGGTTAAGTATACAAATGTTCATTATGTAGGTACCCTTGTTGATGAGGTGTGCCCCTGACCCCCGCAGAATCCCACTACTGCCAATTCCACCTCCCTGCCCCCTGGCAATTTCCCACTACTGACAATATTATATTGAGACCATACAGGAGAAGAAAAGTTGAGAGAAAGGCACAATTTAGACAATGTCCCACATACAGACTTATATTCACCCTTCCACATTCAACAGGCATTATTTTTCCTTAGTTTAACTAAATTTACTCCTTGATAACAGTCTTGTGAAAATTTAGGAACTTACTGGCCTAATTACCAAGGGTTCCTAGATGTTTTATATATGATATTGCTTCACATTAGGTCCACCTCCATCTGGTATTGAATTATAACATTAACATTCTAAAGACAAATTTAAATCATTCTCTATTTTGATTCGATTATGAAGTCATCTTCAATTCATTTGGTGTCCCTAAAATATTAGAACTAATCACCCGTTTTTCTTTCCTAACTCACTCTCCCCAGGGTGAATGAACAGAGGATGGGACATGAGTAATGCCAGTAATGTTATCTTTTTAAAATACCTGTATGCCCTTTACTCATTAATAATGTAATGCAGCTGAAATTAAGTGTTTTTAAATACAGTTTTATTATAGTTTAATTTTTTAATTCAACCATCCTTCACATGGGAAAGTTGCATAATATAAGAAACTGACCAGGTATCCAATTGAATCTTTTTTGTTGTTTTGCTTTGCTTTAATTTTTACTTCAGCTGTAACCTCAATAGCAACACTTAAAATAAATGTGCTGCCTAATATTACAGTTCGTCTACATTTTATGTTTGATGACTCTAAGAGTTGCTTTTATTAGTGCTTTGTACTCTTTCCCTTCAGGCCTCATTATCAACAGAATTTTCACTGTTCACACTAAAATCCTTTTCTTAATTCTACTGCAGCTGAATTTTTGTTTGTTTTTATGCCATATTTGAAGTTAGTAATAGACAATTTAATTCAGTAACATGAATAGCATAGTGAGTTTTTAGTTCTCATGCTTTCTTTTTGTGTTGGTCATTTATTCTATTTTTCAGGAAGATTACTGTAAAATAGTCTTCATAAATTCAATTACGGTCTCTTTTGTCTAACAATCTAGCTTATATATGGACATCTTTCTCTGGTTTGAGTGTATTTTTATACTTCCACTGAGGATTCTTGATGGTTTTCAAATCCATGCTGTCAGATTCTTTAAAACACTACATTTATAGCACATTTTTGATATATAAAAAGTGACCTTATGCTTTTACTTCCATTAAAAATATATTGCTATTGATATAGTATCAGTTTTACCCTATCAATGACTATTTGAAAATCTATAATTTAGAGACACTATATGGAAATCTCTATCTCTTCTCATTGGGAGACAAGTCTCAAATAATGTAAATATCTGACTTGGTTAACCAAGTTTTAATTTTATCAATACTTTTTCTTAGTAATAATTTCAACATGGTATTAGTATAATTGCTACATCATTTGTAAGCTCTATATTAATTAGAAAATGATAATATATATTTCTTCATCAATATGTCTCAAACTTATTTATAAAACTAGGACAATCCAGAGCATTTTCTTCTTAAGGTAAATAGCACCATTGTTTCAACTCAATGCAAGAAAATTATACATAAATCAGTAAGATTTTATAACTTACTACAAAGTAAAGCAAGGATTTTCTGTCTTTTTATTTTAAAACAATTTTTAAAAGAAGCAACAAAAATATCCAACACTGAGATGATAATTAAGAATAAGTTAGATACATACACATTTTATAGAATTAAGAGATAAAAATCACATGGTTTTGAAAGAAATATTACAGCATTCTTTTTTCTGCATAATGCCAATTAAACATATTTGAATATCATAATTATACAAAACAGTTATTATTGCTTTTGTAAAACAGATACATACAAAAGAATAAAATGTACTAAAAAGCTACACACCAGGATATTATTTCGTTATTTCTAAGAAGTATTATAGAATGATTAAATAAAGCATTATCTTTATGTCTAAAGTTATACTTAAATAATAATTCATCATTTGTGTAGTTACTATGAAATTATATACGCATTAATAACTAAAGTGAATAAATCAATTTAAAGCATTTGAAATATTTATTTTATTTTATTTTTAAATTTTTCTGTATTTTAAAATGTCACAAAATATAAAAGTAGTATTTAAAAGCCAGAATCCTTTCTTTGTTATGCACATACTCAATTAAGCTACATCTAAACAAAGTAAAAAAGAGGTTTGTTAAAGGAAGCCAAAGATATTTAAGATACATTTTTAGAAACAAATAAATTCAAAAGAAATAAAAAAAGTTTGATTAAAAGACAGATTAGTGAAAATGAAATAAAATCTTGTATTTCTGTACAATGAATGGGAGTGATGTGTGTATTCATACACGTTTCTATGAACTCTGATGTTTTTCTAATATTCTTTCACAGATTATTAATTTTCTTCCTTAAGCTTTTGCAAAATATCACTAAATTTTCATTAAAAATTCAAAATTGCTAATAGCTATTGATAAATTTATCTTTCTAGATAATTTTGTCTTGGTTTTCACTGGTATTATGATTGGGTTCTTGTTCCAATATTGCATTCATATTTGGAAAAGGCTGAATTACTGTAACAATATTATATTTCAGCCCATAAATATATTCCCACCTTCAGTAGAAACAGACAATAATGATGTCAAGCATAATCCATGAAATTATCTACTCCCTAAAGACCATTTGCTGTGTAGTCTCATGGTCTAGCATGCATCTTGTAGAAACAAGGCATGCTGGTAAATTGCAGAGTTGAGATGTGCTTTATCTTTATTAAAAAAGATTCTGCCAGAAAATAAAAAAAAATTAATTATCTACTTCTTTTATAGGTGAAAAATCAGGAGTAGCTTTCAGTAGATAGTAATTTCAACTTTATATTTTTACCATTCCCCTGTCAAAAAAAGGTGTTTAGCCTGATATTACAATGAATTACAAACAACAACAACAAATAGTCCTAAGAGAAAAGCACTTTGGATCACATTTCCCATTCACCAGTGAAATTAAACCTGAAAATTTAATTTATTCTTCTTAGATTTCTAAACTAAGAAAAGTCTGTATACATGCTAATATTTGGATTTTTTATAATTAAAAAATCATGATACAGGGACAAACAACTAAAGAGAAGTGAAGTGTAACTATGACAACAGAATGAAAAGGTACACAAAGTTTTTCCAAAAGGATCAAGTGGATGATCTAGATCTTTGCAATTTTTCAATATGAGGTTAATAGCAGAATCTTTTACAAAATATAATTTGTCTTAATTTTAGATAAATCTTTATAAAATTAAATCTAAATTGAAACTTGTATTTAGTTAATAACATGAATCTCTACTAATTTAAGATTGAAAGATTCATCTTTGAAGATACTCACCTCAAAATGAATAATAATGTGTTTTCAGTCACAAAGAATGCTGATGCTAATTATTATATCTATAAGGTAAACAAATATACACTAAAAATATTAAGGAAATATTTAAAGGATCCAATAGATGTTGAAGCTACAAACATTACCAAAAAAACCAAAAAAACTACTTATAAATTACAAAAAAAAATTACCCTGATTTTTCTTTCCAAATTTAATCTTTACTTTTGCATATAAAATTATTCTTGTTTATATCAGTTTCACATAAGATTTAGGTGCTATCTTTGCTGCTATTTGTGAAACTTTATTGCTGTATTGGTACTAAACAAAAACATATAAAACTAAAATAAATAAAGTACTAAATAAATTGCAGTAACAATGTTAATAACTCCTCAAGAAAATTTATGTTTTCCAGCTTTATGAAGATATGATTGACAAAGATTGTATGTATTTAAGGTATATATACATGTATTATGATTTCATATACATATACATTGTGAAATGATTACCACAATTAACATATCCATCACCTCACATAGTTGTGTATGTGTGTGTGTGCATGTATGTGGTGAGAACAATTAAGATCTGCTGTCTTAGCAAATTTCCAGTATATAATACATTACTATTAGTTGTAGTCATCTTGCCACTCTCCAGGACATATTTATCTTATAATATAAGTTTATAGTCTATTACCAAATTCTTTCAATTACATCCATCCTCTGTCTCTGAGACCCTCCATTCTACTGTCTTTGTTATGAGTTCAACTTTTTGAGATTCCACATAAAAAGTGATATTATGCTGTATTGATCATTCTCTGCATGGTTTATTTTACTTAGCATGTTGTCATCAAGTCTCAGCCACATCACAATTGGCAGAAGTTACTTCTTGTTAAAGGCTATTTAGATAATCCATTCTGTATGTGTTTATATACATCCTTTTTTTACAAATTAAATCATGTATCAATGGACATTTAGGCTGTTTCTATAGATTGGCTATTGATAATTCTGCAGCAAAAAACATGGGAGTGCAGATACAACTTCAAAATAGTGATTTCATTTCCTTTGGTTATATACTCAGTGATGGGATTGCTGGAACATATGATAGTTTTTAAAAAAATCTTTTGAAGAAATGTCATACTCTTTTCCATAATGTCTGTAGCAATTTATATTCCCAACGAAAGTGTATAGGATTTATTTTCCCTATATCATGACCAACACGTCTTTTGATTTTTTGATAATAGTTATCATAATGGGTAATTTGCATTTCTCTGATTAATGATGTTGAGCACTTTTTCATACACCTCTACGCCATTTGTATGCCTTCTTTGGGAAATGTTTGTTCAGATTCTTTCTCAATTTAAAATCTATTTATTTGTATTTTTTTCTATTAATTTGTATGATTTCTTATATATCTTGGATATATACTACTTATCAAATATGTGATTACCAAAGTTTTCTTCCCATTTTAGAGGTTGTCTTTTTCCATTCCAGTTTGGATACTTGCTATTTCTTTTTCTTGCCTAATTGGGCTGGATAGGATTTTCATTTGAAAGTTGTTAATAAAAGTGGTGAGAGCAAGACTGCGAAAACTCTAACTTCAGCAGAAGAATCCAGATTAGCAAAATAAAAGTCCAAATTCAGGACATAGAAGACAAAAGCATAATACAAAAAATCAATGAAGCAAAAAGCTGGTTCTTTGAAAGGATAAACAAGATTGATGGACCTCTAGCTAGACTGATCAAGAAAAAGAGAGAAAAAGCCCAAATAAACATAACCAGAAATGCAAAAGATCAAGTCACAACTGACCCCAAGGAAATACAAAAGATAATCAGAGATTACTATGTACACTTGTTTGGAAAAAATTTGGAAACCTAAGTGAAATGGGAGATTTTCTGACATCACACAACCTCCCCAGGTTGAAACAAGAAGAAATCAAGACCCTAAATAGACCAATAAGGAAATCGATTATGTCATAAGAAAACTACTTACAAGAAAAAACCCTGGACAAGATGGCTTTCCAGCAGAATTCTACAAAACATACAAGGAGGAGTCAATACCAATCCTATTGAAAGTATTCCAGTCAATCGAGAAAGATGGAACTCTCCCCAAATCATTTTATGAAGTTAACATCACATTGATACCCAAACTGGGTAAAGATCAAACAAAGAAAGAGAACTACAGGTCAAAATCTTTGATGAACATAGATGCTAAAATTCTCAACAAGATTCTAGAAAACGGGATCCAACAGTACATCTCAAAAATCATCCACCATGACCATGTATGTTTCATCCTTGGGATGCCGAACTGGTTCAACCTTCAAAAGACCATAAATGTAATTCAACACATCAACAGATATAAAAACAAAAGCCACATGATAATATCATTAGATGTAGAAAAAGCTTTCAATAAAATCCAGCACCCCTTCTTGATAAAAGCCCTCAAGCATTTAGGCATAGATGGAACATACCTCAAAATAGTAAGAGCCATCTATGAGAAACATGCAGGCAACATACTGCTAAACACACAGAAATTAGAATAATTTCCCCTGAAAGCCAGAGCAAGACAAGGATGCCCACTCTCACCTCTCTTGTTCAACATAGTATTGGAAGTTATAGCTAGAGTAATCAAACAATAGAAAGAAATCAGGGGTATCCAAATAGGACAGGAGGATGTTAAGCTATCCCTCTTTAGAGATATCATGATTCTATATTTCAAAAACCCAAGAGAATCTGTCAAAAATCTCCTTGCACTGATAAAGGACTTTGGCAAAGTCTCAGGGTATAAAATAAATGTGCAAAAGACAGTCGCATTCCTGTACACCAATAATAAACAAAAGAAAACCAAATAAAAACACAATCCTATTCACAATAGCCACACACATACAAAAAAATGCAGTGCCTTGTCATCTTTCTAACTAGAGAGGTGAAAGATCTTTACAATGAAAACTACAGAACAGTGCTCAAAGAAATCAAATATAAAACAAACAAATGGAAAAATATTCCATGCTCATGGATTGGAAGAATCAACATTATTAAAATGTTCATCCTACCCGAGGCAATCTACAGATTTAACACAGTACCCATTAAATTACCAGTATAATTCTTTTCAGACCTGGAAACAACAATACAGAAATTCATATGGAAACAGAAATGACCTCAAATAGTCAAAACAATCTTTAGGGAAAAAAAAGAAAAAGCCTAAGATATCTCACTCCCAGACTTTAAACTTTATTATAAAACTACACGAATCAAAACAGCCTGGTATTGGTACAAGAGCAGACATATAGACCAATGGAACAGGATAGAGATCCTTGAAGCAAATCCTAAATATTGCAGCCAATTCATCTTCATCAAAGCCTCCACCATCAACCATTGGGGAGAGGAGAACCTATTTGTAAATTGTGCTGGAATTCTGGCTGACCACATGCAGAAGATTAAAACCTTTGCCTATCTCCATACACAAAAATCAACTCTAAATGGATCGATGACCTAAACATAAAACCTCAAACTATAAGAACCTTAGAAAATGCTGGAGTCACTCTTATGGAAATTGGAACTGGCAACCTGATCAAAACCCCAAGTGCCCATGCCGTAAGAGATAAGAGACAAGTGGGGCCTCATCAAACCGACAAGCTTCTATAAAGCCAAAGAAACCATCAAGAGAGTAGGGAGACAGCCCACAGACTGGAGGGAAAAAAAATTGCCATCTTTATATCTGACAAAGACCTAACACCTAGGATCTATAAGAAACTCAAACGTGTCAACAACAAGGGTACCTGCATAATGAACATTTGTATATCTAATCCTGAATTGCACCCCATGTCTTTAAAATAAATAATTTTTAAAAAGAAGGAAATGTTTCAGTTTTTTATCAATGAGTACATAGTTACTTGTGTGCTTGTTATATATAACTTTTATTTTGTGGGTGCATTTTTGTATACCTAATTTGTTGATTTTTTTTAAATCATAAAAGGTTGCTATATTTTGTCAAATGTTTTTATGCAATTATCAAGATGATTATGTGATTTTTATCCTTTATTCTATTAACGTAGTTTAACACATTTATTGATTTGTCCATATTGAACTATCCTTGAATCTCAGGGATAAATCCCACATGATCCTAGTGCATAATCCTTTTAATGGTCTATTGAATTCTGTTTTCTAGTATTTTGTTGAGGATTTTTGCATTTATATTCATCATGAATACTAGCCTGTACATTTCTTTGTAGTATAATTTTATGACTTCGATAACAAGGTTTTTACAGCTTTTAAAATGAATTTAGTAATGTGTCTTTTAATTTTTTGAAGAATTTGGGAAAGATTGGTATTAATTTTTAAAAAATGTTTGGTTGATAGTAGAAAACAATAGTAATGCTATCTAGTCCAGAGCTTTTCAATGTTTTGGAGAGTTTTGATTAGTGATTCAATATCCTTATGTGCTATAGGTCTGTTCACATTTACTATTTCTTGGGGATTCTTCATGATTTATTTATGATTCTTTATTTAATGTTCACACATTTGTCTTAACTTTAAGAGTTTTAGCTATAATAAAATAAAGTGTAAAATGCACTTTATCTTCCACATGAAAATTTTCAAATATTTGAAGACTTCTATCATTTTCCCCTGTGTATTATCATATTTAGGCATAACATTTGCACATTCTTCAACCATTCCTTTTTACAATTTGCTCCATGATTTTTCATAACCAGGTCACTTTTATACAATAAGTTCAACTTTGATTCAATTCCTCTTGATAAACTGTGGTATCCCAAGATGTTAATTCAGGTGTTGACATAACGATATAATGCAGTGAAGAAAGATAAGTGTAATAGGCTCTTGTGATAAAGCAGCTTTATTCTCTTGAACCATTTGTTTAGTACAGGAATGATGAGAAATATTTTATATGCTTTTCAGAATCTCCCAATAAATGAATGTAGTTATGTCCCTTTGTTCTGCTTTTTCAGAGACTCAAGGTCACCCAGCAGCATGCAAGTGCAACCCAAAAGTTCAGAGAAGCTAGCCAATGGGGAATTGGTGTTTATGGATAAATATTCCACCCTCCTTTTTCTCTGATAAAAGAATTCCAAGGACCCTCATTGTTGTATCCGATTATTATTGTATTTAATCCGTAGACTTTCTCTATCTTGTGCTCATTTTTTTCCTTTTTTTAAAAATTTCTAGTAGCTTGGGAGACTTGCAAAATAAATAATTGGCATCCCAATCATTGCTAGACCCCAAATAGAACACAGTGGTTTACCAAAGGAGCTTGCAGTGTGTGTGTGTGTGTGTGTGTGTGTGTGTGTGTGTGTGTGTGAGAGAGAGAGAGAGAGAGAGAGAAGGTGCAACAGCTAAGCAGAGGTCCTGAGCACAATTCTTCATTTTTTGAAAAATTGTCACCAGGCATAGAAATGTACAATTATAAAGTTCTCTTTATGTGTATTTTTTTTAAGTGATTGTTTTACATTGCCTGAATTTTTCTTCCTGAAATCTTCCTGAATTATCTAATATACATTGTTCAGAATAGCTGTTTATTGTAAGAGGGCTACCTGAATAATAGCTACTCAGTCATAGCCAGAATTTAGGACAAAACACTAACTTAGAAATATAGGGTTTAAAGAAAAATTATAGTGTGCTTTTTTATGCATCCATTGTGTATTGTGTCCTTTAGTTTAAAAGATTAGCAATGACATTTATTTTAAAAGTATATTAAAATAACAAAAACAAATTAGCAGTGAATTTTAAATTATTTTAATTATCTATTACAGATTAAGTTAAATACTATAAATGCAAATATAACATAATTAATAAAAATAAAAAGTTATATTAATTAATAGCCAATTTTTTGAATATATGTTTTTAATAACCTCCTCCTCGATATGATACAATTATTTTCAGTAACAGTAATAAAATTAAATAAATATATAGTGAAGTTTGACAGCTAGAAACACAATTCTCCTTATTCTAAAATATGCATGTAACAGTTGCAAAAATTGAATGCTATATATATTAATTTTAATTCTCAATACATTTATTAAGGCAGAACATACGAACTTTATAGAAATTTTTTGATCATACTACCTTGAACTATAAACTGATAAGAAATTCATAAGTCAAAAGACACTACCATTTTAGTTTTAATTTGCATTTCTCTGATGATTAGTGAGGTTGATCATTTTTTCATGTTTGTTTGTTGGCTACTTGCATGTCATCTTTTGAGAAGTGGTAGTTCATGTCCTTTGGCCACTTTTTAATTTTTTATTTTTGTTCCTTATCTTTGTTTGAGTTCTTTGTAGTTCCTGGATGTTAGATCTTTGTCAGCAGCATAATTTTCAATTGGAGACTGTCATACTAAGTGAACTAACACAGAAACAATGAACTGAATACTACATGTTCTCACTTAAAAGTAGGACCTGAACACTAGTCACATTAGCATAGGGGTGGAGTTAGCAGTCACTGGGCACTGCTAGGGGAGGGAGGGAGAAGTGTGGGGGACACATAACAACACAATGGGTAGCTGGTCCACTACCAGGGGACTGAGTGCCACGTAGAAGAAACATCACCTGCATGCAGCCTGCTTATGTAGTGAATCTTCATTTGTACCCCACAACTCTATAATAAATAAGTATATTTAAAAATTTAAAAAAACCTCTGCCACATGAAAATCGGTAGTAATATTTAATAAATGATTGGGTCAAAAAACAGATTCAATCGGAAATAAAATGTGATGCTTATGAAAACTCTATGTATTAAAACCTACTTTATGCAATTAATTAATCAGGAAAGCATATATAACCTTGAATATGAGTTAACTTATACAATACTGCTTGCTGCAACACACCATGCTTTGAGTTCAACTACATTTCAGGCCCCTTTACTCTCATTCCTTCTTCTATTGGATTCCCGGCCAACTTTTGGCCCTTCGTTAGTTCTGAAGTTATTGTAGCTTAAGTGGTTCTTTTATAACTCTCTGACCTTTTTGTGCTCCCCCACGCTACTTTCCACTGTCATATCATATGATGCTATTTTTCTTGGGTCCCTTTCAAACATTGGGTAGTACTTAATCTAATTTTGACATTTTAAACATTTTCTCTATTTCTTCTTTTCAGTTAGAATGGTTTTTGCAGTATCCTAAAAAAATTTGTTCTTTTGAATGATCTCCAGGACAAGAAGTGGGAGTAATAGATCTAAGGCTTCTCCAGATTAATACAGAAAATATCATGTGTGCAGTAAAACAATCTTAGATTTAAGTACTTCTTAATTTCTTTAATTAGAACTTTTAAATTCTTTTTTATTGGAGAACATTGGTTATTGCTGTAATTGCTTTTTCTGGATATTATTCTAGATTACTATTTTATCACTAATCATTTAAATGTATTTACATGTAATCATTTGATGTTATTTATTTTATCACTTATGTTCTCTATTTTTCTATGTTTCCCTATGTTGTATCTCTTTAAAGTTTGCTATTATGCTATATGGTTATTTTGTGCTTTTTATTCTGCCAGCTCATAAATGCTCCTTTTATGTTTTCTCATCTCACCTCTTTTGAGCTCTTGTATAGGTATTTCCAATAATGCCTCTGATTTTAATCAGTAGAAATAATAACTTGGGCATGATTAGCCACAGTTTTCATCTATTCTGATATATAGCTTTCAGCTGAGTATTTATACTTGCCATTTGATTTTTCTGCTCTTTTATTTCACATGTTTTTTGTGGCACTTTTGCATATACCCAGCATGTTTTTTTGTTTTGTTTTGTCTTTGTTTTAATGACTCACTATTGCAGGAGGTGTGTCCTCCTGACAACATCGGAGCAGATAAGTGAATCACCAAGAACTTGTAGGGCTTCAGTGGTCTAGAGGTTTGATTGGGAATTGATTTAACTTATAAGAAGCTGTGATCAAATCAGTATCCCTTCTCACTTGTAGAGAGAGAGAGAGAGAGAGAGAGAGAGAGAGAGAGTTTTCTGAATATCCTCAATAGTATTTCTCAGCTGTGAGACTCTCATGAAGTCCAGACTTCATTGTTTCCAACTCAGATTCTTTGAAGCTACTGCTATCAGCTGGTGTATCCTATTTTCACTATTGTATGTATAGTATTTAGATTTTGCTTCTCAGAGTGAGCCTTTTTTCTTAGAGAAATGAAATTGGTCAACTCTTTTCTAAGCTCTTCAGTGGTTCTACTTTCCATATTTTCCTATGAGTCCTCCTGCTTTATCCTTGTACTTTGGATAGTCTTTTCCATATGTTACATTTCTGGTTTTAAAAATTTTGGTGGGCCAAAAGCAATGGCTCAAGTCTGTCATCCCAGCACTTGGGGAGGCCGAGGCAGAAGAATTGCCTGAACCCAGGGGTTCATAACCAGCCTGGGCAACTTGGTGAGATCACATCTCTACAGTAAATCAAGGGGGAAAAAAAAAGTTTTGTTGAAGACAGAGTTTGTCTATTCCTAGTTCTCTTTTTTGTTTTTGGTTGATTTCTAAAAGGGAATTATGTTCCTTCTTCTATATTCAAACTGGCATGCATGCTCTTGTGACTTAGACAGTAATGGGCAATCTTATACATTTACTTGTAGTAGTGTCTTTAAACAAATAATAAAATATTTATCATCTTAATAATGTAAATTTATGAAGAATCTCAAGTGAATCATCTCATTTTTTTTTATTATAAAGATGTGGGGTAGGTATATAAACATTGTTCATGCAAGTACCCTTGTTGATGAGGTATGCCCCTCCCTCCCTTAGCAGTTTCCCTCAACTGCCAATCCTACCGCCCCCCGGACAGTTTCCCACTGCTGCCAATTGCTTTCTTATAGCATTATAATTGTTCAAGGTCCTCTTATGGGTGAGAACATATGGAACTCTATTCTTTGTTTCTGTGATAAATCACTGAGTATGGTCAACTCCAAATCCATCCAGGTTGCTGCAAAGTCCATATATTTGTCCTTCTTTATGGCTGCATAATATTCCATTGTGTGTGTGTACCACATTTTTTAAATCCAGTCCAGCTACGTTGGGCAACATGGTTGGTTCTGTGTTTTTGCTATTGTGAATAGAGCTGCAACAAACATACGTGTGCAGGTATCATTTTTGTAGAATAATTTGAGTTCCTCTGTGTATATTCCCAATAAGGGAATTGCTGGGCCATATGGAAGATCAATTTCTAATTCCTTCAGAAATCGCTACACTGTTTTCCAAAGAGGCTGTACAAGTTTGCAGTCCCACCAACAGTGTAGAAGTGTTCCTATTTCTCTACATCCTCGCCAGCATCTCTTGTTGCTTGTTTTATTAATGATGGCCATTCTTACAAGGGTTAGGTGGTATCTCAATGTGGTTTTGATTTGCATTACTCTGATGATGAGTGAGGCTGAGAACTTTTTCATGTGGCTGTTGGCTACCCATGTATCTTCTTTTGAGAAGTGACTATTCATGTCTTTTGCCCACTTTTTATAGGGGCTGTTTGTTTGTTTTGTTTTTTCTCCTTTCAGTGTGTATGAGTTCCTTATAGATCATAGATGTTAGGCTTTTGTCAGATATACAGTTGGCAAATATTTTTTCCCATTCTGTGGGCTGTCTCCCTGGTCTCTTGATGGTTTCTTTTGCTTTGCAATAGCTTGTTAATTTGACGAGGTCCCACTTGTCTATCTTATTTCTTAAGATATTGGCCATTAGGGTTCTGAATAGGAATTGGTCCCCAGTTCCAATTTCCATAAGGATGTCTCCTACATTTTCTAAGATTCTTATCATTTGAGGTTTTACATTTAGGTCTTTGATCCATTTAGAGTTAATTTTTGTGTATGGTGATAGGTAGAGGTCCTGTTTCAATCTTCTGCATATGGTCAGCCAGTTTTCCCAGCACCATTTACTGATTAGGTTCTCCTCTCCCCAGTGGTGGTTGTTTGAGGCTTTGTCAAACATGAGTTGGTTGAAGAATTGAGGCTTTGCTTCTGGAATCTCTATCCTGTTCCATTGGTCTATATGCCTGTTTTTGTACCAATACCAGGCTGTTTTGATTACTGTAGGCTTATAGTAAAGTTTAGAGTCTGGAAGTGTCATACCTCCTGCTTTGTTCCTCTTACTAACGATGTTTTAGCTATTCGTGGTCATTTATGTATCCATATGAATTTCTGTATTGTCATTTCCAGGTCTGAGAAGAATGATGGTGGTAACTTAATGAGTATTGCGCTGAATCTGTAGATTGCCTTTGGTAGGATGGACATCTTAACAATGTTGATTCTTCCTATCCATGAGCATGGAATATTTTTCCATTTGTTTGTGTCTTCTTGGATTTCTTTAAGCAGTGTTTTGTAATTCTCATTGTAAAGATCTTTCACTTCTCTGGTTAGAAAGATGCTGAGGTATTTCATTTTTTTTTTTTTTT